>PVKU01006969.1:0-94691 GCA_004027475.1 Anoura caudifer
CTGTCCCACGAACCGGTTCAATCCCTATGGTGCCCAGCGACTGGGCGCCCTGTCGCACCGGGTCTCCCTGGGCGCGCTGATGCACCGATCCCCTAGCAGCTGTTTACAATGTCGCGCGGGCGCAGACCAAGGTGCTCGCTCCAGCTCCCGTGTTCGTTCCTCCCGGGGCTATGGGGTCTTAACTCCTGTCTGTGAGATTCTAAGCAACCAGGTTTATGCTGGCGTGGCGGGACCGTGCTTGGCTGCCCAGGGAGCGAATGTTCCTGCTCCCTCCCCTGCGTCTTTCAGCCAGCCCTGGCCTGGTTTCTCGGCCCCCGCCCTGGTCTCCGCACAGCCGGAGTACTCTCCTTACCGTCCGGTTTTTCAACGTCCACTGTAGTTTTCGATAATCTGTTTTCAAATATGCTGTGTTTCTGGTGTCTGTTTGCTGTGCTGCTTTGAAAAATGTCCCGGTTTAAGACCTATGTGTGGGAGGCAGAGATGTACGTCCTCTTACCATGCCGCCATCTTCTCTCCCGCTTTCTATAGGCATCTTTGTAAAATAAATTTAGGTAGCAATGATAAAAATTCTACATGAGAAATTTGGTACGTAAATTCATCTTTATACTATTTTATTATGGATAATTTATCTGTTGATGTCTTAATACAAGGGGGGGAACAAAACCCCCAGAATTTCTTTATAAAAATATGTATTTACTCTTATATGTTTAGGCTTTGGTCATCTTCAAAATAATTTCCATTTAGTGTCATACACTTATTGAGACTTTTTTTCCGCTTCTCAGAACAGTTTTTTAATTCATCGATTTCGATATCTTTTAGTGCTTCTGCTGTTTTTTTTTCCACCTCTTCCACACCAGCAAAATGTTTCCTTTCTTTTTTGCTTCAGATTTTTATGTTTATAATTATCACATAAAATGTGATAGATATCATTGAAACCTTCTTTGTATCTCTCATCAAATTTGTTTCCCTTCCCCTTTTCCCAGAAAAAAAAAAACTTGTCAAATATCCTTCATGTCCATAAATGTATACATTTACCACATAAACATGTATCAATACATAATATATAATAGTAAGTGAAGTAATGACATATTATGCAAGTACTTATCCTTCTGCAACCTGCTTTTAAAATCAAGTACCAGAACAAATTAACAACTGTGTTAAAGGCTTGTAAGAACAAAAAAATAAATACATAAATGAATAAGAGAAAAACACTTAAGTGTTCATCAGGAAAGAAATACTACTGCACATCAAAAAGAAAGGAGGAAGTCCTACCTTTTGCAAATGCATGGATGGAACTAGAGAGTGTTATGCTAAGTGAAGGCAGTTGGTAAAAGACAAATATCACAATACCTCACTTACAACTGGACTCTAATGAACAAAATAAACTAATGAGAAAAATAGAACCAGAGACATGGAAAAATGGAACAGACTGGTAGCTGTAGGAGTGGAGCAGAGAGGGGAGGATTGTAGAAGGAAGGAGGTGGGAGTAGTCAAAGAACATGTATGAATGACTCATGGACATTGACAACTGAGAGAGGGCTAGAGGGGTGGACTGGGAGGAGAGGGGTAAAAGAAAAAAAGAAATGAAGACAATGGTAATAGAATCAACAATAAAAAAGAAAAGAAACAGATAAATTACTTATATTTAAATAAAAAATTAAATGCCCAAAATGAAAGAATATGATTAATAAATATGTTGGTATTTATTTTTTTTTAAATTTTATTGTATTGTTTCCATTACCATTTCATCCCCTGATACCTTCTTTCTCCCAGCAATCATCACACTGTTTCATGTCCATAATTCTTTTTTCCTTTTTGTTCAATCCCTCCACACCCTAGCTTCCCCCTCCCACTAGCTATATTGAACTGTAAAAGCAAGTTGGGAAGGACTTTTTTCATTAAGGGAAACAACAAAAAAGTCGCTTAGGGCAAGATTGGGTGAATAGGGAGGATGGAGCACAGGGGTCATGCCATTTTCAGTCAAAAACTGCTGAACACTCAGCATGGTATGGTCATCTGTGCTTGTAAATCACCCATCATAAAATAGGCAAATGTGTTGAAAGAGTCTTCAAAAATAATCCACTGAAGCCAAAATCAGCCTCTCACAGCAATGGCATTTCGTACACTGATACAGATGGGTTCCTACAACATTCACCTTGTGGGGGAAACCTGTACTGCAAGGGATCCACCATCCAGAAGATAATTCCATTTTTTAGGCCCCCCATCTTAAAGTCTTCTTCACATTTTAGTTGTAGCTAGTTTATTTGTAGATTGGAAGAATCCATATAGTTACATGGATTTATTTCATATGTCTTTATAGTAATATCCATGCAAATATAACTTGTGAAAATATTTCAGAAGGGAAAAAGGTACCTGAATCCATAGTGAGAAAATCTGGGTTTGATTCAAAATTCTGCTCCTTTTGGCCAAAGACCTTTTGCAAACCACCTGTACTTTAAGTCTGAGGTTTCTCAACTATGAATGGATATGATATGTTGTAGTACAAGCACTTACCAGACTTTGGTAAGTATCTAGGTAATAAAAACACCATGGAAACCATAAATGTAAGCTTTAAAAGTGCTTCATACTTATTTAACGCCCTAATTTATTTTACAAATGTTCATGCATGTGTTGTCATGTTATCCCATAGCAATCTTGTAGATCAGTCAGGGAAGAACTTTTGCTCCAAATTTACTTACAACAAAAGCATAGGATAATAGAATTTATATTGTTTAAACAAATCAACGTTGCAAAGTTATGATGTCCATGAAATATAATAATTTATCTGTTTGTATATTACATAGTACAGTTCCAGATTTATGAGTTTCACATGTACAGACTAATGCTATTGAACACTATGAAATAATTATTGGATTAGAATATTAATGATGAATAGAAATTTAGATATGGTTTTAAAATCATCCTTTAAAATGAATTAACTCTGTGAAGGACAAATATCATATGATCTCACCTTTAACTGGAACATAATCAACAAAAGAAAAAAGCAAACAAAATATAACCAGAGACATTGAAATTAAGAACAATCTAACAATAGCCACAAGAGAGGGTAGAGGGGAAAGTGAGGAGAAGGAACTACTGTAAAGGACACATGGACAAATCCAAGGGGGAGGGTGGATGCAAGAGAGGGAGGTGGGTTTGGAGGAGAGGAGGGGAGGGATGGGGAGAAAATGCAGATAACCATAATTGAACAACAATAAAGTAATTTATGAAACAAAAAATAAAGAAGAAAACATGAGTTAACTGTCATAAATAAGATAAAACAACTTTTTTAAAGATATAAGGGTAAAATATGTGAAGTATTGTAATATTTACTGTTTCTACTCTTTTCTATGTAATTCATGTGGGCCTATTTGTTGTTAATCCACACAATTAACTCAGAGTATCTTCACAGCTCCTTATTTTTCAGGGAAGTAACTAGACATACACAAGATTAAATAATATAACCAAGACAATATATTCATAAGTCATGAAGATGATTTTAATTTCAACACTATTTTTGGCTCAGGTTTGTCTCATTCTACACAAGTACCATAGTTGTGTGATAATAAAACAACTTTATTGGGAGAAAGTCAAGAATTAGACTGCAGATCTTCTGAATAAGTCTAGTGTTTTCTTCCTTTCAATTATTTTATTCAGTTATAATTATTTGTTGAGTATGTATTGCAAAGTAGAAGGCACTTTTAGGTTTAGAGGGATGCAAACATCAAGAAATGAAACATATGTACATATATATTTACTTTAATATGTATGACTGTGATGGTTGAGAAAAGAGAAATATATAGTTAGTGGTATAAAGGAGACTAGATAATTATTCATTTTGAAGGAACAATGATGAATTTAAGAAAATACCTTGTCTTTAAATTATATCACAGTAAATAAACTAGAAGAGTCAAAAATGGAGGTGTGAAAGTAGCATATGTTTAAAGTCCAGCTGTGGCTAATAAGTCAGTCAACAAGTACAGTGTCAAGAGATGAGCTTAGAAGAATGGAAAGACAGCCAATTGTGAAGGGCATGGAGTGTAACACTGAGGCATTTAGGATTTTTATTGAAGAAATGAGAAGCTATCATAGATATGAAAATGGATGCTCAAGCAGGGAAATGATATGTTTCCGTTGTTATAAGTATTACAAATATATTTAAAATTATATTGAAGATATATCAAATGAGGAAAGTCTAATATTTGTCAATGCTAAGACTCATTAATGGAGTACTTCAAGGAAATCTTGTCTTTGACTCTGTAATAATCTAAAAGTAAGAACTCATTTAGTTTGTAAAGTTTCACTGTATAATCTCATTTCTTTCATTTCTTTACTCATAAATTATGTCTTTATGTAGAGTCTGGAGCCAATCAATATATCTAAAGTTTAGGTACTGAGATATTCAGTGGAAGAAGAAAGTGGTTTATTCAATAATTCATAAAACTAAAATGCAGTACAATATGAAATATCTTCTAGAACTTTTCCCATTCATGTTTATCTTTATTTGTGAATTAACAGATTTGTCAAGAAAAATCATTTTGTAGAAAGGCTTAATTATCTCTATTTGTACTTTAGGAAAAATATTTTGCATATATCTTTTGTCCATCTCAATATTTCATCATATGTAGACCTCAGTTTATTTATTTATGCTATTTCTCAACCCAGTGAGGCCACTGAAAGTATTATGGTTTGTGTTGGGTCTGTAAAATAAAAAGATTTTTTGAAAATCACATAAATCTAATTAATTTGAGTGATATATATTAAAATAATTCAAATAGTATTAAATATTTTAAGCACCTTCAACATAAAATATTTAGTTTTAATATTCATTCATTTTAAGGCCAGATACACAGTAATAGATAAAGTTTAAATTTTCCAAGTGGAAAATGGGCACATTTCCAAACTAAAATATATCAAGACATAAATGATCTTTTACATCAAAATACATGGTAATTCTATTTCACAATATCATTAAATGAAAATATGTTTGAAAGATCATTCAAAAAACTATTTGAAAATGAAATTTTTTCTAGCTCAGGAAACTTTCCTTTTTTTTTTTTAGTGGTGTTTTCATTTTCCTAAAGTTAACAATGTGAGGGAATTATATTTTACTTATAAACTCTTCTCACAGATATCACTTTTCACTCTTGCTATTCTTTAAAGTTTTATTTATGATAATTCCATCTACTCATTAACATTTATATTGATAAATATGGTAGATTTTAAGACTATAAAGACATAAAATTTTAGTCTAGTTTGTAGAGGGAGAGCCAATAAATAAATGAACAGGTTGTGAAATTCTGCCTGATAAAGTTTCATAGGGAGCTGAGAACATACAATTGACATTTAGTCTGATCCTTCCACAAGTGGCAAATTGCTTCTCCAACTTTCTGCCTTGATTGACCTCAAACAATTGCATGGTAATGTTTAGCACACACCTGCTGCATTATAACATTCGGTCTGTAAATTTTCTGAAGGAAAAACCAAGAGATGTTTTGGGTGTATCTATATGCAAAAGCTTTCTATTGCGTTGCATAATTACTCATGATATGTAAAGGGTAAGTATGCACTCTATGAGATGAATACTTCATTTATATGTATTTTTAGAAGTCATTTGATTGTGAACTGCTTTTATGTCTATGTCGAACACGTCTATGTCATCCTAACCATAGTACTCTATCTTTCTTCTCTTTACCCTGTCACTTTCCTTCTGTTCCTGTTCATCATTCACCCAACTCCAACTCCCTTCACTGCCTTCTGGTCTTAAATGAGCAGTGATGATACACTATTTGTCATACATGATACATAATTCACTTAGCTCTATTTTATCTTTCACTCTAAGATACTATGTAGTAATTGTACCAGCTGTTCTTTCTATATCACTAACCACACCTCAAGTATTTCTCAAAAGATGCCTTTTTGATTAAACATATGCCTTCTAATATTTTGACATTAACATCATTCCTCAAATTCTGGTCAATTTATTTAGTGTAGTTTTTTATATTCATAACATTTTTACATTCATCTGATAACATCTATAATATTGATATCATTGAACCCTGTAAAAAGATATGAATAAAAGTAAAAAAAAACATTTAATAAGTCAACAAACTAATGACTGTTGTTGCAATTTGTTACAATTAGGTTAATTATTTATTATCTTCAAACACAAATACATACTAGACTTCATCAAGAGTAGGGAGAGCTCACCATTATGACATATCTTTATATTCTTCCTATGAAAAAAGAAACTCAATAATAAAAAAATAATGAATAATGAACTTTAAAGTATCAAATGACAAATAAAACCTGGTAATTTCTCAAGATGGCAAAATAATATTTTAAATTAATTTTAACACTTTTTTTTAATTGAAGAAGATAAAAGTGTCTCTCTGTTCCACTGGACATCCTGTATATCTTCTGCCATTTAATTGATTGAGTTATGCCTCCCTCCAAAGAGAACTAGAGAAGTTTTACCATTATTTTTTTCTGCTGTATGCATGTATAGATTAAAACAGGAGGAACAAAGCAGGCAGTGTATACAATGCATTTTTGTCTGCATTGCAATTTCTTACACCTATATAATCATACTTCCAACAGCTACACATGTAATTAAAGATTCATACTTTTCTCCATTAAATCTGGGAAAATTTTCCCTGGTGTTAATTAATTTGCATCTTGACTATCATGATTAGATCTTGAACTTTATCACCGATGACTTTCATGTACAGAGATCATGTGCAAATTCCTTTGCCTTTTGAGACATCATATTCATTTTCATAAATATTATTTTCCAATTGTCAGAAACTGTAATTTACATCAACATACTATGTTATTTATTTTCACTGTCTCTGTGTAGAATATATCAGCATTATATGTTGTTGTAAACATGATATATGTTCTATATATTAAAGACTTGCATGATGCTTAATTAAAAAATGCTTTTATTTTGGCATACAGTAATGTATACCAAAGTAAGTTTACAGTTGTAAGTTTACAGTTGTAAACTTACTTTTGGTCAAAAATAAGTTTACAGTTGTGAGTATATGACATGCAAAGTTTATTCACTACTATTATTTATTAAATATTGCATTGTTTTTCAAACAAACAACTGTAAACCTACTTTTTCTCACTCCCTGTATAACGTATTTTATCCTTAACCAAGATTTGTATTTCTATGGATTTTATCAGCTGGTATATATACCTCTTAAATGTCCATGCAAGGTTTTACTTAATTATTTATTTCTTTTGGATTTTATCAGCTCCATTATGTATTCCTACTAAGCATAAAAAACCACCAACCTGTGTTCTAATTTTACCAGTTGTAGAATTTATATTGTATAAACTCTTCCTGGCAGACCCTTCTGGTTCTCTAAAAAACATAGTATGATATATTAAATTCTAGAGGTAAAATAAGATATAATGAATTATATTTCCAGATGCTTAATACTGGTTACTTATGACTTAGTGAAAACTAATCAACTGGTAAATTAATCTAAATATATTTCTTGGCTTGAGAAATAATGAATCAATTACCAATAAATTTTAAAAAATATTTTAAAAATGTAAGATGTTCCACATAAGTTCATGTTCATAACCATATTATTAATTCATTAATATGAATATTTTGTTAACTAAAATAGTAACTAGAAGTGCTGCAGGAATTCAAAAATTGGATTCCCTAATTGTTTAAATAAATACAAGCCAATAAAGAACTTTTTCAAGGCAACTGGGGCATTTTCCCACTTTCAATGAATATGCCTGGATTTCATCACCTCCATTTTATCCAGCAGGCAAAGAGAGTATGGGATTATCTTTGGTTCCACAAGAATGACCCTTCTTTCCATTGCGAACAAAATTCTAGCACCAGGCAGTAAAAAAAAAAAAAAAAAATTAACATGTTTATTTGCTTTTCGGCTAAAGAAATAATGACTCTCACTGCACGAAGTCACCTCCAAATGAATACAAGCATACAATTACTGCTCAAGATTGAGGATTCATTTTGAAAGCAGTTTATGAAATGGCGGTAGATGTCAAGAAAGAGTATAATGAAAATGAGGTGATTACTCACTTAAGCCACATAGAAAACTATGTCTAATTGTCTAACTTGCTCCATTGACTTCAAATAGTCTGCAGTCCCAAACTCCTAATACATTTAATTCCCTCACAAGGAGCTAAATGGACTTTTTGCAGTGCCGCTGGGCCATGGGAATTCAAACAGGATTCCTGGTCATTCTATGTCTCTTCCTATCTTCTCAGTGTTAATATTGTTTTCTTAAACCATGTAGTAAAATTTATGGTTTCATGGTTTTCTTACAGATTGTGAGAGAAAACAAAAGCTTGGGAGTAATAATACCAAAGTAAGATCACACTATTTCTTTTCGTTATTTTACATTCACACAAGATGCACTTACATCATTTGTGGTCTCTCAGTACTCTAATGGCTATTGCCAGCATTTTGCTATTTATTTAGTCACTCAAAAAGATTTTCTTTTGTACAATATATTCTAACTTCATAATTTTTACCAGCTAAGAAAATATTTCATGAGTAGAAAATATTTCATGAGTCAATATTTCAAAAATAGCTTTTTTCCTTGATGTTTGAAATGACTGAAATAAAAATTTAGACATATCTTGAAGTTAATGTACCAAATGAAAGTGATTTAAATAAGGGAGTTTCCTGAAGGATATTAAAAATTGGGTGTTGTTTTGCCTAGCCATAGAAAATATTTTTACTTAACAACCAAAAATATTCAATAAAAAATTCATAAAATCTAAGTTGAAATTCCTTTAATTGTATAACATTTTCTCATCATGATGCTCTGTAAATCTAGAACATGGAAATGGTAATTCCTTTGCCATTAATATGATATATTTTTTATTGTTGTTCAGTATCTGTCTATACATATATCTAGATTGTAAATCAACTAGAAAAAAATAAAACTGAACTCAATTTTCACAATATATATTAACTATGTTTCCCATTAAAGAGTATTTATTTTCCTGAAATAAAATTCTTCAAATAAAAAAATAATTAAAAAACAGGAAAAATAATAATGCAAATCCTGAACCAGGCAATACCAAAATATGCATATCATACTATTTGTTTGACTATAATTTATGGAAATTACATTTTATTTCTAAAAATTAATGACATCAGAGTTTGGCATTGTTGAAATATAGCAATATATCAATAGCCTATAACAAGATTTTTGAAGGTCTATATCAAAATCAGATACCTTCACACTAGAATGATTGACTTAGTGAAACATCAGAAGGATATCAAAATTCACGACTATTGATTTCATAATCCAGAAAGCAACAATGGGATTTTACTTTCTGGAGTCTTAGGGGAAAGTAAATTGATCAGAGTGAAAAGAGTTGTACAGAAATAGAGGATGTGTGTGTGTGTGTGTGTGTGTGTGTGTGTGTGTGTGTGTGTGTTTGGACATTCTAATCGAAAACCAAACATTTGTACTCAAAAGGGTTAAAACATTGGGAACTGTGGCATATAACATATGAATTGTCATATGATCAGAGGACCAAAGGAAAACAATAATAATGTGGAGACTTTAGAAGTGGTGTTATCTCAGGAGAAACTTAAATATAGCTCCAAGGAAGGATATCACTTACAGGAAGACTTGGCAGAACTTACCTGGCTAATACATGTTTGCAGTCTTGACAGAGATTAGACTAATAGTAACAGTTGTATGGATAGGGAGAGATAGGCAACTCTACAAGATCACCACTTTTAAAAATAGTCTTTGGAATAAAGAACAAACTGACCAGAGGGGAGGTGGAAGGGGATAATGGAGGGGAAAGGGGGAAGGGTTTACAGGAACATGTATAAAGGACACATGGACAAAACAAAAGGGGGATAGGATCAAGGGTGGGATGTGGGGATGGCTGGTATAGGGGGGAGTAGAGGGGAGAAAATGGAGACAACTGTACTTGAACAACAATAAAACATGTTTTAAAAAAGACTACAGACCAATGGAAATTATAAGCAAGCAAATTCTAGCCTATGTATATTAAAATTAATAATGCTCTCCTGCAATAAAAGTGGCTATCTCTTAAAAAAAAAAAGAGATGTTCACTTACTATACATCCTTGTCTAAATCCTAGAGCACGTAGATTCCTTTACACAGCAAAATAAATTACCAGCATTCTAGAGCCCTGTTAGAGAGAAAATACTGAAATGGTATCTTAACAGTAAGCTGGTTCAGATAAATGTTATGGAGATAATGTAATCTACGTGATTGAGATAATCATTTACTTCTGCATGTGGTCTGAGTTCTGTCTGTGAATCCATCCGGCTATTAGAAATTATACCACAATATTAACTTAACCATACAAAATATTCTTTATTTTTGTGTTTATTTTACTACATTATAACATATATATGTACCTGTATATATTGAAAGTACATATACATGCAATACATAAAAAACTATTGGATGTATGTACAAGTACAATTAGATACATTTTTATGTTAATAAAATGCATGGCAATAAATGCTTAAAGGAAAGATAGAGATTTTTTTCACTTTTATTATACTATGATACTTTAAACACCAAAGCAAAACTAGCTTTATTTTGTTTTCCAGCTTCATATTGGCTTTAAAAAAAAAAAAAAAAAAAAAAAACAACAGAATGCGGTTATGTTTGTTGTAAGATGTGTGCAACCTAATGTTAGCTTTGTGGTCTAAAATTTTTGGCCCTAAAGTGGATTCCTTAGAAGACATTAGTAGATTCTTTTGTCACTGAAGTTTTCTGAGATATACATAATATGGTTAAAACAACTTTCATCACCTAGTATCTACTTTTTATTTTACTTTTTTTACTTTATTATTTTTTAAATTATTTTATTGTTGTTCAATTACAGTCATCTGCATTTCCCCCCCACCCCTGCCCTCACCTCCTCCAAACCCACCTCCCTCCCTTGCTTCCACCCTCCCCCTTGGTTTTGTCCATGTGTCCTTTACAGTAGTTCCAGATAACCCTTCTCTCCATTGTCCCCTCACCCTTCCCCTGTGGCTATTGTTAGATTGTTCTTAATTTCAAGGTCTCTGGTTATATTTTGTTTGCTTTTTTCTTTTGTTGATTATGTTCCAGTTAAAGGTGAGATCATATGGTATTTGTCCCTTACCACCTGGCTTACTTCACTTAGCATAATGCTCTCCAGTCCCATCCATGCTGTCGCAAAGGGTATAAGCTCATAGCATCACAATTTATAATAGTCAAGTGCTGGAAGCAACTTAAGTGCCTATCAACAAATGAATGGATCAAAAAACTGTGGTACATTTACACAATGGAATTCTATGCAGGAACATCTACTTTTTAAACCTCTTACCCTCTGAGGTTATCAGCACCATGTACAGTCTCTAGAAATTAGTATGCTAAGTTGAACCATCTTGATGGGAGTAACTGTCAATAGGGTTTGCTTCCAAAGTATTGTTTAGAGTGGCAAAATTATAAGCCAACCGAGATCACATATATGGATAAGAATATTACAGAGTTTCCTCAAATTAATTTTTCTTCCTTTTTCAAGGTTATTTTTCCTGGATTCATGATTTTTAGTTATTTATTTTAGCACTATAAAGAACCCAATGTATTCCCTCTGAATTTTTATTTCTCTTGAGAAATTATCTGTCATTCTTATGTTTATCCATCTGAAAGAATTGTCTTTTTTCTCATTATTTTCCTTTTAATTTCACATTTTTTACTAACTCCCATTTCTCCTTATCTGTTGTTTCTAATATTCTGTTATTGTGACCTAAATAGTTCTTAACTGCAGGTGCTTCACTTTACAGATCCTGAGCCTCCATATATATTTTCTCTTTTTGGATTCTAATCAACATACAAAATTATTTATATTTTCATCTACTTTGTCCATCTGTTACCCCGCTCCTTTTTTTTAGTTGTTTGAAAACCCTAATCAGCTAACTTCAATTACTGGCTTAACTGTAGGGTTTTGTTTGTTTGTTTTGCTTTTTTTAAAAAAAAATTCATTTCCATTCTCTCTCTTCCTCTTAGTTTTCAGTTCTATCATTTGGTGCAAGTAGCAATTTTAGACTGAATGACAGACATTGATACTGTATGTAAAGATTTTTAGGCTTCCAGGTAATATTAGAATCCTAGGATAGGGGTTGGCAAATCTGTTTCCTATTTTGTTAAATAAAGTTTTTCTGGAACACAGCCACACTCATTTATCTGCATATTATATTTGACTGTATTTGTAATAATTTAACACAGATAGATAAGAAGTTGGTGGAAGACATTGTATAGCCTGCTAAATCAAAAATATTTACTATCTGATCCTTGCAGGGGTGTCCAACTTTTTGGTGTCTATGCACCACACTGGAAGAAGGAGAGTTGTCTTGGTCACACATTAAATACATTGTCACACATAATCACACACACAAAAAAATCTCATAATGTATTAAGTAAATTTTTGAATTTGTGTTGAGCTGCATTCACAACCATCCTGAGCTGCATGTGGCCCATGGGCCTCAGGTTGGACAACCCTGCATGGCAGAAAAAGTAAGCCCCCTGTTCTCAGGCATTAAAGTCACTTCTGATCATTTGAATCTAATCAATGATTTGCTATACCACAGCTGTGTTACAGTCCTGAAAAGATCCACTCTAGTTATGATTTCCCTGGTCCCGTAGGGTTTTCTATAAAGCCACCTTCTATATAAAGAAATCATATCCTTTTCTCAGAAAAGTAACAAAATTCTCTGGTTTTCTGTGGGTTTTCAATTCAGGTGTTTTTATGTCAGTCCCATAGAATCCTAGTAGTCAGCAAATGTACTTAGGGAAAAACTGGATACATGTTTGTGGCCCCTCAAATCTCTAAAAAACATTTACTAGTTCCATTTTTCTCTGAGTATTTGTGCTCTATGAGCACTTTAACCAGGATAGTCAATCTTTTGTAATCAACCAGAATTAGAAAGTTGCTCAATAGTAAATTTCTTGGCAGAAGCTCAATTCTACAAGATTCTTTCCTCTCAGCAGTCTTAGTTCCTCTCGATTTTGCTTCAGCAGCTCTCATTGCCTTTTCATAGTTTATTTTACTTCTCTATTACTTTGCTTTTCTGGTTGGTGAAGAAGAACAGCAAGTAGCTATTCCATATCAGCCAGGGAACATGCTGCATTTAACTTTTCTCAAATGTTGCAATTTGGCTGTTGCAACAGCCATGGTAAAACTTTTTTTTTTTTTTTTTATATTGCTTTCCAAGTTTTCCCTTTGGGCTTGGTTTTCAATTTCTAAATGTTCATCTTATATCTTTTATTTTGTAAGCCACCTCCCATGTTTCTTGGGAAGTAGATAACAATAAATGCATTTAATGATTAACAGAAAGACATTAGAAATGTATATTCTTTGCATTTAAATATATTTATATGCAATACTTTTAAAGAGAAAACAAAATGCTTTTCAATAACAGTACATTTATTATATTAGTTCTTTCACGGTCACATTCAAAAACAGTCTGACAATAAAATAGAAGCGTCCCTTATGTACAAAATTTGAAGAATTTCCTTTGACCTATAGAAAAGAAATCACCTTGCCATTCATTGTACCTAGTTATTGTTAAAATTCATTAATACTTTTATTTTCTCCACATGATATAGTAGTCACTTGATTATAGTTAGTCATATGACTTTCAACTGTTACTCACAAACACGGTATTCTAAACACTGTTATTGTTCCAGCCCTGCTTTCCCCATGGTTGGTTGTTAGTATTAAATAAGGTTATATATAAAAATTTGTCTGTCCTAAGAATTGCCTCTTCAAAGGTACTCAACAAAGTCAGGGCTGCTTTTTCTTATACTTTTCTCAAAATTGCCCCATGTTCTAATACTTCTCTTGCTAAATAAGTTTCATTCATTTTTTAATTGTTGAGGTTATTAGATATCATTCTATATTAATATTTGATTAAAGTAATATAGTATGCAGGAACAAAATTTATCAATGAACTAATATGACCTAGGTACAGTGTGAGCTATAATTTACATATTGTTTTCAAGTTAATTCCCTATATTTTACTCATATTTAATACATGAGGAAACTAAGCTGAAGAAAAGTTGAATAAACTTCCCTAGATAACTCCCCAAGTTACCATAATCAGACCTTGAAACTTACAATGTTATTTAACTTAATAATTAAATTGATTATTTAATATGCATAAATACCAAATGTTCATTCCCCAATTGTCTTATGACAGGGATTCTAATATAGTCTATATAGGGCCTGGCACATATAACACCCTTTTTTATTACAAACAAAATCACAACCATGTAATTATGTAACATCATGATATCACACTCAAGCACACCATATGACATTTTAGATGAAATGTTCAAGTTAAAACTAAAAGTTATTACACCCCTGTTATTACCCTACCAACTATACTCAAGCAGTCATTACTTCTGCCAGACCCTGTATATCCTTAAGTTTCTTCCATTTTTTTTTTATTTTTTATAACACAACTTCTAAAATTTAGTGGCTTAATCCCCCCCCCAAAAAAAAGCACAATTTTCTTTCCTGTGTCTGTGGATTAATAAAATAAATATGTGATTTTCTCTTCTGTGTCTGTGGATTGATTGAATTCTGCTAGGTAGTTTTGACTTGGAGTTTCCTTTGAGGACACAGTCAGATGGTAGTTGGGCTGTAGTAGTAGTAAATTGGACTCACCTTTTGCTGACACAAGAGAGACAATTTAAAGATAATTAAAATTGTATAATCTTCATATACCACTTAAATAAAAATCATGCTCTTCTACACTTTCTGGGGTTGATATTCACTCATGTATTCATATATTAATTTCAATCAAAATTCATATATTTAAAAATATAATGAAACCCATATAAGTATCAATTCTATAGTTATTTAACAATACTCTTTCACCTTATAGAGGAAGATGAGACCCTGTTACTTTCCATCTTCAAGATTAACAAAACAAGTCAAATACTCCTAAAAAGAAATTCCAGAAACCTCTAAATAAATAATTTTCAAGCTAATGATAAGAGTTTAGGAGCTCTGGGGGTAGGAGATAATATTATATATTCATTGCATTGTAATCTTCATATGACATGAATCTGTTAAAGTCTCAGTTAACACTAATTTTGGAATTTTTCTTTCACCTGTTTTTTTGAACAATATAATGTTAGATGACTGAGAATTCTTCTACAAGATACTTTGATCTTCTTTTAAACTCAGATCTATTGTATATTGTACATTATGTTGTTTCCTTAAAAACAAACAAAAATTTAAAAATTTTCTTATATGAACCTAACTAAATATACAACAAAAACAAATGCACTTTTTTAAAATTGGTAGTCAATGTCAAAATGTTGCAAAAATCAAATTAATGTTATATGCCTGCATACGAGAATACTAAATAACTACCTGAAAAGGAGGTTGCTATGAGAGCACTGATTGATGATGTTTCTCATAGGCTTTAGATCAAGGAAAGTGCCATTTATAAACCATCTTTGGTTCACAAAAATCTAAGAACTACTTGAAAAATCCAATGTTTTAAAAGTAGAGTAGTGACTTAGATTATATTATCTGAGTTAAACAGACTTGAATTGTAATATCTCATCATACCTCTAAACCTTGGATTTACCACCTGTAAAATGGGAGAAATATAAGTATCTCAAAGGACCATTGATAATGGTAAATGAGATAAAACATGTAAAACACTTAGCCCAGTAAAAGGCATGCAGTAAGCAAGCATTCAGTAAATGATACTCCTTATTGCCTCTATACAGTGGAATTATAAAACTTTAAGATAGCTCTCATATGTAGTTTCCTCTGAAAGGATTTAGAGTAAATATTTAAATGATTAAATATATTTATTACTTTAAAAATTAAAACACACTTAATATGAAAATAGTATTTTTTAAAATAGGAAAATGTGGTTTTCATGGAGGAATGGTGGAGAAATTTGGAAACATTAAGGAATATAAAATCAATAAGAACATAGTATCTTAAGCTTTTAATAATGATTACTTACTATGTTAAGCACCTCCTTCTGTTTTCATAATTGCGATTCCAACATAGAATCATGACCAATTGTAGTACAAAGATTATTTATTCTTAATTGTTTTGTTCTGATTTGGATTTAGTGTAGAGTTCTTTATTTAGAGTGATTTAGGTTTGATTTAGCAAAGAATACATAAAATGGCCAAACATATTAAAACCATGTTGTCATCAGAATTATGTTAGATCATTCTTTTAACACTTTTTTTATATATCTGAGGCTTAATGAATCTTCTAAGGAAGAGGTTTCTCTATTTTAATCAAGAGAGAAAAATGTTCTTCTACAGAGGTATCTTACTTCAATAACAGAAAAATAATACTTAGGGACCACTATAATTAATCTTGAAAAAGAACAATTTGCCGTACAGTTACCTTCGCAGCTATAAGAATGGTGCATATTTGATATTTCTTTTAGTTTTACTAGTACAGAGAAATACAAGTGCTAGCCAAGAAAGTGATAATGAATAAAACATTATTTTCTAGTCACTGTCCTGTCAAATAATACATTTTGAAATAAGTTTTCTTAAATTGACATTTATTAATTAGCTACAGTGTGTTAAGATTCAGTTAATTATACATTCTAAATAATATTTCTTTTTCATTTTCTCAAAGTATTAATTTTAAACTTATAATAAAATGTTGTTCCCTTCTCCAATTTTATTGAAATAAGCCCTTGAGGCTTCTTAAGATTTAATTATAAAATATTTTATTATAGTCTGAAAAGCATAATTATAAGTGCTTTTTTATTGTTCTTCAAGTATGGTTATCTCCATTTTCACTCCACCATTGCCCCCTGACTCACCATCCCTGCCTCCCAGCCTCAAACCTACCCTCTTGGTTTTGTCTATGTGTCCTTTATACGTGTTCCTTGATGGACCTTCCCCTATCATCCCCCATTATCCTTCTCCTCACTCCCTTCATATTACTGTCATTTTGTTCTTTATTTCAATGTTTCTGGTTATACTTTACTCGCCTGTCTGTTTTGTTGATTTTGTTCCACTTATAGGTGAAATCATATGGTATTTGTCTTTCACTGCCTGGCTTATTTCACTTAGCATAATTCCCTCCAGTTCCATCTATGATGTTGTGACGTGTAGGAGCTCCTTCTTTCTTCCTGCTACCTAGTATTCCATTGTGTAAATGTAGCATTTTTTTTTTTATCCACTCATTTACTGGTGGGCATTTAGGTTGCTTCTAGCACCTGGCTATTGTAAATTGTGTTACTATGAACATTGGGGTGCATAGGTTCTTTTGAATTGGTGTTTCAGGATTCTTATGGTATAATCACGGGACTGGCATTGCAGGGTCAAAAGGCAGTTCCATTTTTAGTTTTATGAGGAAATTCTATACTGTTTTCCACAGTGACTGCAGCAGTCTGCATTCCCACTAACAGTGTACTAGGGTTTCCTTTTTTCCACAGCCTCTCCAGCACTTGTTTGTTGATTTGGTTATGATAGCCATGCTGACCAATGTGAAGTGGTATCTCATTGTAGTTCTAATTTGCATTTCTCTGATGGCTAGTGATGCTGAGCATCTTTTCATATGTCTCTGGACTCTCTGTATGCCCTCTATGGAGAAGTTTCTATTCAGGTCCTTTGCCCATTTTTTAAATTGGATTGTTTGTCTTCCTGAAGTGGAGTCATCTGAGGTCTTAATATATTTTGGAGATCAAAACCTTGTGTGAGATATCATTGGCAAATATATTTTCTCATATGGTCGGTTCACTTTTCATTGTACTGCTGTTTTCTTTAGTTGTGCAGAAGCTTTTTATTTTGATGGGATCCCACTTGTTTATTCTTTCCTTTATGTCAGTTGCTCTAAGGGACATATCAGTGAAAATACTGCTGTGTGGAATATCTGAGATTTTCTTGTCTACATATTTTTTCATTACACCTATCAATAAGAAAATTGGCTAAAAGATGAAAGGATTTTTATGTTTGATTTCTATTTGTAGTCCAAAATATTTGAATTATGATGAAAAAATTGCTTCATTAGCTTCATTATATTGGATGAATCACTGCTCTCCACTGCTCCATCCCCCATTCACTCCCACAGTCAATCCCTCCCATAGTCCTTGCCCATGAGTCCCCTATTAGTGTTCCTTTGCTTGCCCCTTCATTCTCTTTCCCTATCATTTCCTTCCCCCTTCCCTCTGGTCACTGTCAGTTCTTTAGTTCCATACCTTTGGTTCTATTTTTCTCTTTTTTTGTCTTATTGATTAGGTTCCACTTATATGTGAGATCATATGGTATTTGTCTTTCACTGAATGGTTTATTCAGTTAGCTATGTGCCCATCAATAAATGAATGGGTCAAAAAGATTGTGGTACATTTACACAATGGAATACTACACAGCAGAAAGAAAGAAGGAACTTCTACCCTTCATGACAGCATAGATGGAACTGGAAAGCATACTAATAATTTTTTGCACAAAATATAGATTTGAAAACAAAGCCCTTAACTCTCCTTCTTTGTCTGTCTGTCTGTCTCTCTCAATTTTGTCCTTTCTGTGTGTTTTTTTTTTTTTTTTGCAAGACTACCATATTTGTTCAGGAAAGGCATGTTCTAGACATTGTTTTTAATGTCTTTTTCATTTTATTTTTTAAAATGGCTGGAAAAATAAAATAATTTAAATTTTGTTTGTTGTTAAAAGGGAAAAGGTGTTTTAGTAATATATTCCATGAAATATTTATTAAATATTTTTAATTTTAATATTTTAAAATATTTTACTTTATTTTTATTTTTTACACTCTTACAGATGTTCCTATTTTCCCCCAATTTGTCCACCTCCCTCAATGCACATGTACCACCTTCCCTCTGGCCATCCATCATCATAATGTTGTCTGTGTCTATAAGTTGTGAATATATATTCTTTGGCTAATCCCTTCACCTTCTTTCACCAATTAACCCCTCCATATTTCCCTCTGACTGCTGTCAGTTTGTTCCATATAAGCATGGATTTGTTTTCTACTTTGCTCATTAGCTTATTTTGCTCATTATATTTCACATATAAGTGAAATCATATGGTATTTGCCTTTCACCTGGCTTATTTCACTTAGTATAACAATCTCCCGGTCCGTCCATGCTGTCACAAAGATAAGAGTTCCTTCTTTTTACAATTACATAGTATTCCATTGTGTAAATGTATTGCAGCTTTTTTATTGACTCATCTACTGATGGTCACATAGGCTGTTTCCAGGTCTTGGCTCTTGTAAATATGTTTCCATGAATATAGGGGTGCATATCTTCTTTCAATTAGTGTTTCAGGATTATTAAGATATATTCCTAGAAGTAGGATCACTGGGTCAAAAGGCAGTTCCATTTTTAATTTTTTGAGAAAACTCTGCAGTGTTTTCCATAGTGACTATCCCTTCCTGCATTCCCACCAAAAGTGCACTAGGATTCCCTTTTCTCCATATTCTCCCAGCACTTTTTGTTTGTTAACTTATTGATGATAGCCATTCTGACAGCTGTGCGTTTGTATGTCACTGTGGTTTTAATTGTTTCCCTCTGATGATTAGTGACATTGAGCATATTTTTATGTGTCTATTGGCCATGTATATATCCTCTTTGGAGAAATGTCTATTCAGGTTCTTTAATCATTTTTAATTGGATTGTTTGTCTTCTGCTATTCAATGGTATAAGTTCTTTATATATTTGGGAAATTAAGCTCTTATCATATGTACCATTGGCAAATACATTCTCCATTCAGTTTGTCCCTTTTCCATTTTACTGATGGTTTCTTTCACAGTGCAGAAACTGAAATGTTTATTTTCATAAAAAATACTGAAAAAAATAAAATGGAAGTCATTTAATGTTCATTCTGAAAACAATTCTTCCTCTTGCAGATCATGAAGAATTTTTGCCAAAGAATTATAAATGCTCTTTAATACTTTCCCCCATGGTATGCTGCATATTTTTTACTCTATTACTCATATTATGCAATTAAAATAATTTTCACTTTAAATGATACTTAGTAAAAAACAATCCTTAAATAAATTAATATATGTAATTAATACTTTCCAAATATGAACATTTCAAATGTTCTGTTGTCACTATGATATTCCTGTGAAAGTATTTTCACATCATTAAATTTTCTAAACTTAATATCACAGTTGAATAGTGATGTATAATTGGGTTAATTCAAAAACTAATTCAATTTAAAAGAAATGTATAAAAACAAAAAGGAGTTACCCTTTGGTGATTCTAGTAAGGTAATTCATTTTTTCTTCCATGTAGATTTTAGTATTGTACTTGGACAATCCAGAAATTTGATTGCTCAAATATTTTAATATATCCTAAGCAGACTTCTCCCTTTTGGTACTGGAAATTTTTATTAATATTTATTGTAAGATCCAGATGTCTATATTTCTATTAATTAGTATAAAATATATATTTGAGCCTTGGCTGGTATAGCTCAGTGGATTGAGCTCAGACCTGTGAACCAAGGGATCGCGGTTCGATTCCCAGTCAGGGCACATGCCTGGGTTGCGGGCCAGTTCCCTGCAGGGCATGCACGAGAGGCAACCATACATTGATGTTTCTCTCCTTCTCTCCCTCTCTCCTTCCCTTCCCCTCTAGAGATAAATAAAATGTAAATAAATAAATAAAAGGTTAATAACTGTAAGTAACTCTTATAAAAAATAAAATAATATATATATTTGAGTTTCTAACCTGAAAAATATCTGATTATTCTTTTATTGCAAAACATGGAATTTTTATTTAAAGTGAAAGCAGCTTAAATTATATCAAAAGTTGATTATGGTATATAAATGCCACCACAAAATTTTATTATTCAAGATGAAGAAAACTAATTTATAGCAAGAATGCTGAAGTAATTATTGCAGGAAGTTTGCATTTGAACTTTAAATATTGTACTCATAATAGTTTTCCAGAAAATAGAGGGTAGGGTAAGAGTAGGTTTGCAGTTGTTTATATGGAAAAATATAATAACTAATAAATAATAATACAAAAATAAATTCTGCTTTGCATACTCACAACTATAAACCTACTTTTGCCCCACCCTGTAATGTAGCCATTACACAGGCAAGAAAAATTATTTATTCAGATCTAAGATGGCTGGAAGCTCTGTCTGCTTGCTTCTAGACCCAGACTGGTCTTGCAGCTAAACCAAGCTCCAAGCAGAGCAAGAGACAGTAAACTCCAAAATCTGGCTGAGAGTGAGCAAGACCAAATGAGAGGATATTCCTCAGAGTGAGGAATTTGAAATATCCTCCTCAGGAAGAAGCCTCTGGAGTGCCCACACCTCAACATTGAGATATGTCTCTGTGTCCTGACCATTCACCCTGCTGCTGTCACGAGCCAGTATCTGGGCACTATGGTACTTACTGGGGAAGGAGCTGTTGCCTCCCTCACCCTGGGCACCATGGAAACTGTGAACAGGACAGAATCTAACTGAGGAGGCTGCAATTTGGCTTAGGAGCCTTGAGCTCCAAGGACAGAGAGAGATGGCCAGGGCAGTGTTGACTGCAAAGACAGTGTGGTAGAAGCAGTCCTGACTGAGGCTGAGAATCATTTTAGGGAGTAGTGAGAGTGACCTACCACTGCCCTGTGTTATAGTATCACTGTGAGGCTCTTCCCAGTGCCATCTGTGAGAGATCCAAAGAGAAGCTTAATTTAAAACTGCCAGAGCCCTGAACAAGAGAGACTGTGCTTTTTGGGGAGGGGAAGCACATGGACAACAGTCTCCTCAGGGTTTGGTGATGCAGTGTAGAGTTCACACAGAAACTCTTTTAAAGTAGTAGCTGAAACAAGACTCAAGACTCAGCAGGGACCCTGGGTCTTGTTGCATGTGTATATGAACAGAGGCACTGCCAACAAAGAACTCACAGTGACAGAGTCATACTGAAGTGACTGTGAGACCCAATTCTGCATGTCTGGTGAGCAGGGGACTGTATAGAGTAGAGAGTTTGGGCCCATTTGTCCTGCTGGAGTGGCAGACCGGGGATTGGATGGCCAGGAGAGGAACCATCATCTGGGCCTGAGGTTTGATGCAGCCCCACAGGTCCCCTCACAGTCAGGTGTGCCCAAATTCCACCTGAGGGATTACACACTCCCCAGATCAGTGATGCCAGGTTAAGCAGTCCTTGCTGGGCACATTTACACAGGGGAAAGAAGGAAAAGCTCTAAAAGGTCCCTTCACTACCAGCTACTCTATTCCTCAGGTCCTAATCCACTGAAACTAGCTGAGCAGACAGATTAGACACAGATGCAACAAGGGATGTTCAGGGCCACACCAAGCCTCGGCACCTAGACAGAGCTGTTTCTGTGCCAAGCAGGAAAGAGCTGTCCCTTTGACACAGATTGTCCTCTCATGGGAAATGGACAGCTAATTCACCAGAAACCATACATTATTGAAAAGAACATGGTTCAGAACAAGATGTGGGGTGAGGGGGTGGTGAAGCACTCCCATAATCTTCCCTGAAGTTGGAACAGCACCCCCTTGGGGTGACCCAGGGTTCCCACCCTCCCTATTGCCCCAGAGGCCCCCTCTGGTGGTAGGTTGAGAAGGTACTGGCACTCCCCTTGGCTCATTAAATGAAGCACCCTTGGCCCTGGGCTGATAAAAAGCCAGCAAGGAAGAACAGTGGGGACTACCATCTGAAGAAGACAGTCACAAACTGTGGATCACCTGTGCTCTTGAAAAGGCTGCCTAGGGCCAGATTAGGACACCATCTGCATTTACCAGGGATGGATCCATAAAGAGAAGACAGTGGTAAACACTGGGTTCTACTAAGACAAATTCCACCATGATCTATTCATTATTTGCATTATTTTCTCACCTGCATAGCTTTTTAACATTCATTTCTTTTCCTCCAAGGTTGTGCCTATTATTTCACTAGTTTTTTTAAATTTTAGTTATTTCAAGTCTCATATTTTGCTTCTTCCTTCCTCTTATTAATTTTGTTTTAAATTTTATTTTCTCTTGCTATGACTTGTTTCTATTTCATACTCTTACCATTTCTCCCTGCTCCAGCCTGTTAAAACCATTTTTCTTGTCATTACTCATCTCATATTCTTTTTCCTGGTCTTAAAATAGCCTTATTCTCTCTCCATCTTTATCAGTCTTTGCTTGTTGATTGTCAATATGGTGGTTGTTGCATTTCTTCAGTTTTATTTCTAGATCTTCATTGCTTTTGTATTTCAAATCTCAAATATTACCATTCTCCTCTTCTATTCCATATTACCTTCCTCCTGCCCATTCATTTTTTTTGTTTTGTTTTGCTTTAAATTTTACTTTCTCCCTGTCTTAGCCTGGTTTTCATTCCTCACTCTTTATATTTCTTCTTCCTTTACCTTCTCAAAATCACTTTTGTTTCTTCTAGAGACTGTGGAGGGTCTCGACCCACAGAGCCCCATCCCTCCGTCATGGATGAAAATAAAACTACCAAGACATGATCTGCTTGGGGAGGAGAGGTGGTTGATCTCTCAAAGGAGAAGGACCCAGAGCCCCTTCCTCAATGGGCTTTTATTGGGTTCAAATATACAGGAATACAGGTATGTCGGGTGGCAAGGATCAAACAATGGATAACATTTCAAAGAAATCTGAGTGCATAATCTGAGTCAGTGTCTGTCAGGTAAGGGGGCTGCAAAACCTTTGGGAGACATACTCATTTCCTGCTAAGACCCTTATCATTTAAATGAGAGCACTCTTAGCAAAGCATGTTTCACAGGACTTCACAGATTCTTTCTTATGCCCAATCACCCAGGGAGCCGCTCTGGCCAGCACAGGGCTATGCTACCCTCTGTCGTTTCAGGCTTAAGTGGATTAGAGCCAGGAATCAAGAGATCAGGAAGACTTCTCCCAGACAGAATGGGGACTCAGGCTATGTCAGAATAGCTGGGGGGTGAGGGTCCATCACCCCCTCTTTGCTGCAGACCCCCAAGTCCTTCCAAGAGGTCCTTCCAAGTGGTCCTGTCTGGCTTGGGTTGCCCCTCCCTTGAGGAATCTTACCCGTCATTGACTGAATGACCAAGCATTGCTGCCAGAGATGGATGAAGCAGAAACAGCGCTCCTGCCAGGGCGATAAGCTTTGTCTCCTTAGTGGCTCAGGTCCTCTTGACAGAACAGACCCAGATGAAGCAGGTCCCTTGGGCTCTTATGCAACCTAACCATGGGGTGGGGGTTACAGCTTCTGAAACCAGGCTGAATGGTGCACAACGAGAGACCTCATAAGCTCTTTTTCTCTTTTTTTCCTTCTTATTCCCATTCCTCCTGTATTAATCTTTGCTCCTTTGTTGTTGATATTGCTGTGGTAGATCTTTTTCTCCAATTTGGTTCCTTTTTTTCACTATTGTTTTTATTATTTTTTTAAGTTCATACTATACTCTTCCCTTTTCTTACTCCATTTTGCCTTTCTCCCCTTTTTAACTACAGTGTAAATTCTATTTTATTTCTTTCTTCACCTTGTGTCTAGTCCCTACTCTTATTATTTCTCCTCCCTTTGCACTCTCAAAATCATTTTTCTTTCAGTTAGTCATCTCATTCCTTTTTCCTTTTTTATAATGGTCTTAATCTCTTTACACCTTTATTAATATTTGCTCATTTGCTGTAGATAATGCGGTTGTGTAAGCAGGTTATTACCACAGGGGTGGGTTTTATATCCTGGGTTGTTTTTATGTTTGTTCTGGCAGCACCAGTACAACAACATACAAGATGTGGTAGGCAGTGTGACTCTCAGACAACCAGCTAGAGGGAAGAACCTACCAAAGAATGACCCAACTACAACCAAACCCAGTTACAACAAGAGAAACTACATAAATGCCATAAAGGGCATCCCAAGTGCATCCAGCTCAGGAGATCAAGGAGACTGCACCATGGAGTCACACGAGTCTCTGACCATAGAAGGCCACCCCATGAAGACAGAGAGTCAAAGCAGATCAATCTAATGTGCGGAAACAAGTAAAAAGAGTCACCTAAAATAGAGAGATAAGGAAACAACTCCCAATTGAAATGAAAAGAGGAATCTTTAGAAAGAAATGAAATAGAGGCAAGTAATCTATCACACACTGAGTTCAAAATAATGGTTATAAGGATGCTCAAGTTAATCAGTGAGTATAATGAAACTTACTGGGAACTATATCAGTATGAAAAAAAAAACATAGAAACTTTAAATAAGAGTCAGGAGGAAATGAAGAATATAATCTCTGAAATTAAGAATCCACAAGAAGGAATTAACAGTGGGCTAGATAAAATATATGATCAAATCAGCAAGATGGAGGACAAGGCAGAAAAGTCTCCCAGACAATGTGACAAAATGAAAAAAAAAAAAGACTCAAAAAGAACAAAGAATGTTTAAGAAAGTTGAAGGAAAACATAAGATAATATTTGTATCATAGGGATAACCAGAAGGAGAAGAAGATGAACAAGGGATAGAAAACCTGTTTGACAAAGTAATGACAAAAAACATTCCTACTTTGATGAGGGAAAAAATCATGCAAGTCCAGGATTAACCCAAAGAGGCCCATTCCAAGACACATGATAACTAAAATGGCAAAATTTAAAGACAAAGAGAGAATCTTAAAAGTAGCAAGGGAGAAACAAATAGTAGCATAGAAAGGAGCTCTGATAAAGCTATTTGCTGCTTTCTCAACAGAAACACCAGAAGTCAGAAGGGAATGCCATGAAGTATTCCAAGTAATGAAAAGCAACAGCTTGCAACCAAGAATACTCTACAAAGCAAGCAAGGCTCTCATTTAAAAAGGAAAGCAAAATAAAGAATTTTTTAGAAAGAAAGAAGAAAGAAAGAAAGAAAGAAAGAAAGAAAGAAAGAAAGAAAGAAAAGCCAAAAGAATACTTCTCCATCAAACCTGCATTGCAAAGAGATGCTGAAAGGACTGCTTTAAGAAGACAAAGAAAAATTCTGGCTGGTGTAGCTCAGTGTATTTGACATGGGCCTGCAAACCAAAGGGTTGTCAGTTGATTCCCTGCCTGGGTTGTGGGCCAAGTCCCCAGTAGGCAGAGCATGAGAGGCAATCACACATTGATGTTTCCTTCTCTCTATCCCACCCTTCCCCTCTCTCTAAAATAAATAAATAAATAAATAAATAAATAAATAAATAAATAAATAAATAAAATCTTTTAAAAGGAAGACAGAGAGAGAGAGAGGAACAAGGTATGGGAAAAATGGTAATGAATAAGCACTTATCAATAATAACCTTAAATATAAATGACTGAAGTCTCCAATTAAAAGACATAGGTTGTGGGAAGAAGGGTATAAGGGGACTAAATGTTAATGGAAAAATATAATAAAGATTATATTTTAAAAGAGACATAAGGTAACTGAATGGATAGGAAAACATGACTTGCACATATGCTAACTAGAAGAGACTCACCTCACAACAAAAGATCTACACAGACTGAAAGTGAAAGAATACAAATAAATATTCCAAGAAAACAGACATGAAAGTAAAAGCTGGGATAGCAATACTTATATCAGACAAAATAAACTTTAAGGGACAAAGGCCATAAAAAGAGACCCAGAAGTACACTTCATAATACTCAAGAGAAGAATCCATCAAGAACATAAACATTACAAATATATATGCACCAAACACAGGAATACCCAAATATATAAGGAAAATCATGAATGATTTCAAGAAAGATATCAACAGCAACACACTCATCATAGGGGATTTTAACACCTTATTGTCCACAATGGATAGATCTTCCAAGCAAACAATCAACAAAGATATTGTGGCATTGAACAGCACTGTAGATCAAATGGACTTAATTGATATGTACAAAAGCTTTCACCCTTCTCTGGGTGGTGTAGCTCAGGGGATTGAATGCTAGCCTGAAAAGCAAGGGGTTGCTTGCTCAATTCCCAGTCAGGGCACATGCCTGGGTTGTGGGCCAGGTCCCTGGTAGGGGGAGTACGAGAGGCAACCACACATTGATGTTTCTCTCCTTCTCTTTCTCTCTCCCTTCCCCTCTAAAAATAAATAAATAAAATAAAATAAATTTTATCCCAAATAGCAAAATATACATTCCTTTCAAATGCACATGGAATGCTTTCAAAGAATGAACACATGGTAGGACACAAAACAGTCCTCAACAATCTCAAGGAAGTTGAAATTATATCAAGCATCTTCTCAGACAACAATGGCTTGAAACTAGAAACCAGCCTCAAGGAAAAAACTTAGTAACATTCAAATTTATGGAGACTGAATAGCATGTTATTAAACAATGAATGGGTTAACTATAAGATCAAGGAAGAAATAAAAAAGTAACTGGAAACAAATTAAAATGAACATACAACAGGCCAAAAACAATGGGACATGGCAAATGTAGTCTTCAGAGGGAAGTTCAAAGCATTACAGGCGTATCTGAAACATATAGGAACATTTTGAATAAACAACCTAACCCTACACCTCCAAAAACTAGAGAAACAACAACAAACAAAGCTCAGAGAAAGTAAAAGGAAGGAAATAATCAAGGGTAGAGTAGAATTAAATAGCATAGAGGCTAAAAGAAAACAATTCAAAGGATCAATAAATCCAGGAGCTAGTTCTTTGAAAGGATAAAAAAAATTGAAGAACCTTTAGCCAAACTTATCAAGGAAAAACAAACAAACAAACAACAACAACAAATAAAATAACAAAAACAAAAAACAGACAGAAAGGACCTGAACAGTTAAAATGAGAAAGAAAGAGAAGTTATAAATGACAGGCCAGAAATAAAATGGATCATAAGAAATAATTAAGAACAACTCTATGTCATGAAATTTGACAAATTGGGGGAAATTGACAAATTCATGAAATCATAACAACTTCCAAAACTGAATCAAGAAGAAGCAGAAACTGAATACATCTAGAACGATTAGTGAAATTGACACTGATCAAAAACTCTGCCACACAAAAGCCTTGGACTGATGGCTTCACAGGCAAAATTCACCAAACATTTACAGAAGAATTAAAAGTTCTGTAAAGTTTTGATTCTTCTGTAAAAATTAAAACTTCTAAAAGAATTCCAAAAAATTCAAGAAGAGAGAAAGCTCCCAAACTCTTTTTATGAGGCCAGTATTATCCTGGTTCCAAGACCAAGTAAAGACACAACAAAGAAAGAAAACTACAGGCTGATATCTCTGATGAACATAAAAGCTAAAATCCTCAACAAAATATTGACATTCTGAATCCAGCAATACATTACAAAGATCATGAATCCCATGATCAAGTGGGATTCATTCCAGGGATGCAAGGATATTACAATATTTGTAAATCCATAAATGTAATACACTAGATAAACAAAAATCACATGATCATATCATTAATTCTGAAAAACCATTTGATAAAGTACAGCACCCATTTGTGATAAAAACACTCAGCAAAGTGGGAAGAGAGGGAGCATAGCTCAACATAATAAATGACATATAAGAGAAACCTAACCAACATTATACTCAATAGGCAAAAACTAAAACATTTCCTCTTAAGATCAGGAACAAGACAAAGGTGGCCATTTTCACCATTTTTATTCAATATAATCTTGGAAATTGTAGCCATAGCAATCAGGCAAGAAAAAAGAAATTAAAAAAAAATCCAAATTAGAAAGGAAGAAGTAAAACTGTCATTATTTGAAAATGACAGATAATATACATAAAAAAACCCTATAGTCTCTGCCAAAAACTACTTAACCTAATAAACGAATTTGGTAAAACAGCAAGATACAAAGTCAATATTCAGTAATCAAAGGCATTTTTGCATACCAACAATGAACTATCAGAAACATGAAACTAGGAAAAAATCCCATTTACTACAGCAACAAAAAAATGAAGTACTTGGAATAAACCTAACAAGGATGTAAAAGACCTGAACTCAGAAATCTATAGAACACTGAAGGAAGAAATTAAGGAAGATGCAAACAAATGAAACATATACTGTGTTCACACATGGGAAGAATTAACATCACTAAAATGTCCATACTACCCAAACCAATCTATAGATTCAATGTAATTTCTATAAAAATACAAATGGCATATTTCATAGATCTAGAACAAAATTGTATATGGAAACATAAATGACCCATATAGCTTCAGCAATCTTGAGAAAGAAGAACAGAGTAGAAGGAATACAATATCTGATATCAAACTATATTATAAGGCCACTGTAATCAATACAGTCTGATACTGGCATAATAACAGACCCATAGATCAATGGAATAGAAGAGAGCCCAGAAATAAACCCATGTCTCTGCACTCAATTAATATTTGACAAAAAGGGCAGGAGCACAAAATGTAGTAAAATATATACTCCTATATAAATGGTATTGCAAGAACTGGACAGATACATGCAAAAAGATAAAGTTAGTCCACCAATTTACACCATACACTAAAATAAACTTCTGATGGATAAAAGGCTTAACTATAAGCCATGACAACATAAAAGGCTTAGAGGAAAATATAAGCAGTAAAATTTCAGATATCCCACACAGCCATATCTTTGCCAATATATCTCCTAGGGCAAGGGAAATAAAGGAATAAAAAAACAAATGAGACTAAATCAAATTAAAACTTTCTGTATGGTAAAGAAACCATCATCAAAATGAAAAAGAAACCACCTGTATAGGAAAACATATTTGCTAATGATACCTCAAACAAGAGATTTATCTCCAAAGTATATGAAGTAGTCATGCAACTCAGCACCAGGAAGAGAAACAATCAAATTAAAAAATGAGCAAAGTATTTGAATAGACACTTTTCCAAGCAGGACATACAGATAGCTCATAGACATATGAAAAAAAAAATACTCAACATCAGTATCCATCAGAGAGTTGCAAATTAAAACCACAGTGATGTCACCTCACACCATTCAGAATGATCATCATTAATATGTCAACAAAAAAGAAGTGCTGGAGAGGATGTGTTGGAAAAGGAACCCCAGTGCGCTGTTGGTGGGAATGCAGACATGGGCAGCCACTGTGGAAAACAGTATGGAATTTCCTCAAATCTAAAAATGGAACTACCTTTTGACCCAGTGATTCCACTGTAGGGATAATACCCTAAGAATCCTGAAACACCAATTCAAAAGAACTCCAATGCTCATAGCAGCAGAATTTACAATAGCCAAGCACTGGAAGCAACTTACATGCCCAGCAGCAAATGAATGTATTAAAAAACAAACAAACAAACAAACAAAAAAAAAAAAACAAACTATGGTACATTTACACAATGGAATACTATACAGCACAAAGAAAAAAAGTAATTTCTACCTTTTGTAACAGCATGGATAGAACTGGAGGATATTATGCTAAGTTAAATAAGTCAGACAGTGAAAGAAAAATACCATATGATTTCACCTATAAGAGGAACCTAATGAACATAACAAATAAATGAGCAAAATAGAACCAGAGCCACAGAAACAAGGAACAGACTGACAGTGACTAAAGGGGAAAGAAAAGGGGGGTAATGGTGGAAAGATGGGAAGAGACTGGTTAAGGAACATGTATGAATGACCCATGGACATGGATGACAGGGTGGGGATTGACTATGGGAGCAGGAGGTAGGCTGGGCAGAGTAGAGCAAAGAGGAAAAATTGGGACAACTGTAATAAAACAACAACAAAATATTAAATAAACTAGTACAAACAAAAATAATACAGCTTAAAAAGAAAAATTATTTATCTATCTATTGTACTACATATCTATCATCTATCCATTTACCTATTTATCCATTCATCCATCCATCCATCTATGTATTATCTATTTATTAACCACCTCATCTCAAATTTCATAAGACTCTATTTGGCTATTTACTCAAAGTTATACAACATTTATGCTTAGCTTAGTAGTTTACAATTTCCTTATTTCAGTCTTATAAATTTTATTATAGACATTTCATTTATAAATTTCATAGAATACCAAGTTCACTCTCAAAAATTATTTGAAAATATGTGAAAATGCAATATTCCAAACTGGTGTTCTGGACAACAGAAGTTGTATGTGTGAAATAAGTGGGTGTGACAGAGCTATTTCTACCCCAAATGTATATGTTGATTAGCAATTCTTAGTAGTGTGTAAAAGACATAGTGGGGCATTGGAAGTGATGACACTGACTTCTAATTCTGATCTTAACCATCTTCGTGACCTTTGTAAAGTTGTACACTCTTTTTTGAGTCTCAGTCTTGCTACCTTGATGATAAGTACTTTATAGCATAAAACTATAAAGATCTATACATTTCTAAAAACATGCAGGGACACACAAAAACAGTGTTGCATTTACATGACACCCATCCATTTTACAATGCTATTTCGTTTTCATTTCTCAGCTTTTTGCTGAAATTATCATAGATATTTTATCTACTGGTCTAAGCTATACATTTGCTAAATACAAGTTATTGACACATGGCTTTTCATTGCTGGTCAGCTTGTCCTATTGTTGGCTGTCAATAATGATATTTCCTAACATTCCACAATTATTGAGTTCTCTAAATGTTTGCTTTAGAATGTCTTTATGCTACCTAAAAGAAAGTGAAATGTTAACAAATGTTCAAAAGTGTCAATCAGGAAAGTCACAATTGAAAATGCTGAAAGGTGGCAACAGCAATAAGAGGTCAATGCCCAAGGGGCGAAAACCTGCCAGTCAATGGAATGTGGGCTGAAATGTGGTGGCACTTGGAGGTACAAAGTCAAGCTCTAACAAAGAATATAGCAACATAAGCTTGGAGATGTGAATGTCTAAAAGGAGGGCACTTCAAGAGAGAGAATATCACACATTAAACTCAAAATGAAACATTTGGCCGAAGTCTGTTATTTTCCTACAAATTCTTGTCTTTTGCCTAAATCATTTTATATATTCAATACTACACATACTACACATGAGGCATAACAGAGAAAGGATTATTTCAAAATATGTATTTATTTAACTTATAAAAGGAACAAATAAGCAAGTATGTCAGCTAGACAGAAGGCTAAGGCAGAGTACTTCAAACAAGATACAGGTGTTTAGATTTTAATATAACAAATGCATGTATTTAACTTGCCAGGGAATTCAAGTTAAAGCATAATGGTTCACAAATTATTAACCAGTCATAAAATTTGCAAAATATATTGGTTAAAAGTAAAATGTTATTGCTAATGTAACTTTTTAATTTGATACACTTAACTCAATAAATTCCTAGAGGAAGAATCTAGATGGAAACTGAGGTTACCTGCACTGGTAACATAATTTAGTTCAGATTGAAAAAGAGTTGGGATGCACCACAAATGTAAATAAATAAATAAATAAATGTTAATTTGAGGAAGATTACAGAAAGGACAAAAGTAGTGAATTACATCCTATTGAAAATGCATACATTGTTGCTATGGTATGAATGTCTCTGTCCCTCCAAAATTTATATTTTGAGAACCTAATGCTCAAGGAGATGGTAGTAGGTGGTGGGGACTTCGGGAGGTGGTTATTCATAATGTAGCCCTCATGCGTGGGATTAAGGCTCTTTAAAAAAGGCCTCAGAGAGCTACTAGCTCTTGCTGCCATGTGATGATCCAATGAGAAATCTGTGACCCAGAAGTAGGCCCTCTTTGACCATGCTGGCCCCTTGATTTTGGACTTTCAGTCTCCAAAACTATGAGAAATAAATATTGTTCCTAAGCCAAAAAAAATAGTGAATTGGACTGAATGTTAATAAAGTAGTTTTAGGAACATATAGGTAAATAACTCAGTAGTTTAGTAAACATATTTGAATTTCATACTAGAAACTCATTAAAAGTATGCTTTAGAACAATGGATAGATCATAAAATGTGTATACAGTCCTGCTGAAATAATAATTATATTACATTTAGAAACACTTCAAGTAATTTATGGGTAGATTTGTACACCAAATAAGTCACATCTGATTTGTTTTGATATGATGGTAAAGAAATTTACAACAGATAAACAGGACCTCTTATATAAAGTTGCCTTATTCAAAGTAACTTGGTATGCCATATGTTATTCCCTCATCTATATTATTCAATATTCAATCACCATATTTGCAAAACATCAAATGGAATTTTCTGATTCATATTGCTTGCTGCTTTGGTGGCATTTAGCTTTGGGCAGTTCTCTAACGATTTTCTTTATTGTTTATTTTTTAATAGGTACTGAAAACAATTCACTTTAATTAGAGTGATTTTCGTTTACTGCACTATTTATCAGCTTTACTACTTGTTCGGCCAAACTGAGTCTTTGTTTACACCATTTGCATAATGTATATCGATTTGATTACTAGTTTCAATAAACATTTTATTTTACTATTATTTTATTTTTGGAAAATTAATATTTGTATTGCATTTATTTTTATTTTAATTGGGGAGCTAGATATTTTGTTGATTTATTTAAAGCATAAGTGTTAGCCCTGGCTGGTGTGGCTCAGTGGATTGAGTGCCAGCCTGTGAACCAAAAGGTTTCCAGTTTGATTCCCAGTCAGAGCACATGCCTGGGTTGTGGGCCAGGTCCCCAGTGGGGGGAACAGGAGAGCTAACCACACATTGATGTTTCTTTCCCTCCTCTCCCCTCTTTCTAAAAATAAATAAATAAAATCTTAGAAAAATAAAACAAATATTAGTAGTTGTTTCTTTGTCATATTTGTGACAGATATTTTATTTTTATTTTAACATTTTTTCTTTGTACTATACTATGAAATTATTTTTATTCTATCAACATAATCAATATTTTCCTTTGTGATTTCTTCATCTTATTTAATTCTTAGACAGTCTTTCAGTATATATTTTATTTTTACATTAATTTTATTATTTAAATCATCTGTTTATTTATTCTGGGATCAATATGACCAATGGAACCAGGAAGAAACTTAGAAACTTGTCAAACTCACAGAATAGTATGTTTCTCTTAGTTTAATTGCTGTTATTCTAATTGGGTTCTCGCTTATATGTTTGTTTGTTGTTGGGTTTTTTTTTTTTTTTTTTTTGCTATCCAATTCATTATATAAACATGCATAAGTGATTACTTATTGTGGTTAGACATTTTGTCAATTTGAACTAACCTATTTATCTTGGTCAAAGACTTTCCCTTAAATCCTCTTTGTCTGCAAATTAATTTGGCACATGTGCACTTTTTCTAGTTCTTTGACCACATTATTATCCACCTTTGTTTAAAAGTTTCTTGTCAAATTTTGTTTTAGATGTGTCTTTAATAAGTAGTATTTATTTGGGCTTAATATTGTTAATTAGTCTGAACATCAAAAACAAAGTTTAATCAGTTTACAATTGTTCTCAGAAGTAATGCATTTGATTTTCTGCTTTGTTTGGTCATATAGATAATTTTAAATTTCTTGGATGTTTGTTTTCCCTCTATTGCAATATGAGATTTTTTCAGTCTACTACTGACTGTAGGGAGAGAGATGCTGGTGTGGCTGGATCTACATCACCATGGTTGCTGCAAAGATCAGTAAAAAAGAGAAGTGCTATTATTTGTTTGTTTTGTTTTTTCTTGTTTGTTTGTGGTAGAAGTGTAGATGTTGTAATTCCTATTTTGGGGAAAAACCAGTGGAGATATATTTTCTGCCTTGTATCTTGACAGTGAGATTTACAGCAGTTCTAGCAACTAAAAAAAGACATTGAATCCTCATTTTGTTTCCCCATAGTTGCATTTCACATGTAGTTGAAAGTTCTCCTGTACTCTGTAAATAACTTTATTGTAAATTCTAATTGGTGTGGTGGTGTGAGCCTTCATCCTTTCTGTTCAGCTATAGCCTTTAAGATCTACAACAGTTATTTAAATTCTTCTTTCTTGTTTATACTTCAATCTTTCGTCTTGACAACCTTGCTCACTCCTCCATATTGGTGGGCACCTGCCATTTGGTTTTCCAGCACCGATCTTTTGTTCTGGATAGCGCCTTTCCCCATCTCATTGCAATTTATTTTTCTTAGCTAAAACCATGATGTTCTGGCCCTGACTGCTGTGGTTCAGTTGGTTTCACATCCTCTAGCAAAACAAAAGTTCACAGTGGTGATTCCTGGTTGGGATACATTGCCTGGATTATGGGTTCAGTGCCCAGTCAGGGAGCATGCCAGAGAAGCTGACGATGTATTTCACATTGATGTTTCTCTCCTCTCTTTCTCCTTCCCTTTCCCTCTCTCTCAAAATAAATAAACATTTTTAAAAAATGAGGTCCTGATGGTGAATAAGAAACAGTACCCTACCTATATCATTTCATTGTTGCCTCACATAAAGTGATGTGACAAATGACTCCCAAACTCAGAAGTTTTCATCAACAACCACTTTTCACTCTGAGCAAAAATCAACTGCAATCATTTGTTCATTGGCTGCATGTTGCTGCTTTAGAACGAGCTGCAAATGGAAAGATATTCCTCAACCTGTACATGTGGTTGGGCTTTGCTTCTGTTGCATGTGAGTTCAGATTTGTTCCACATATATTAATTTTCTGGCTCAGGATGAAGGGCTAAAAGAAATACATAAAAGAAACTCCAGTCCTGATGGCTGAGGTAGCAAAGAGCTTGCTTGACAAAGTAAGCTAGTTCCAGGGCCACTGAGATCCTTTGGCCAAGTCAGGGTATATAGCTGATACCAAAGTCAAAGGAAAGTACTACACCCAACCACTGCTATTGGCCTTCATTATACAACTTAATTGCCTCTTAAATATTACCCCAATTATTCTTTTCCTTCAGTTCACTGACCTTTTTCTATATCAGTTTATTCCTGATTTTGCATGTTGATTGCTGCTACAATATCTTCATTGTTTTCCTCTTCATTCTAATATCTGCCAAACTCTACTACATATTGCACCCAGAATTTTGGGTCTATCAGGTAAATTATATCATGACATCCTGCATTGCTGAAAGTTCTACACTGCTTTCTTTTGTTCTTTAGGATCATGTTTAATTAACCTCCTTGTTACACTTTTTGAAACCATTGTGGTCTGATTCCTGCTTACCCTTCTCACTCTTCCCTTGTCATTCTTCACAAGCATTGTATTATTTTTCTTTTTAAAATTGAATTTTTAGGGTGACACTTAGTACAAAATTATATAGGTTTCAGGTGTACAAGTTTAGATCACATTACCTGTGTATTGTATTGTGTGTGCACCACCCCACGTCATGTCTCCTTCCATCTCCATTTGTCCCTCCTTTATCATGCTCTATTTCTCCCCATCCCCTTTACCCTCTGATAGTCACCATGCTATTGTCTGTATCTATGAGTTGGTTATGTTTTTGGCTTAATCCCTTCACCTTTTTCAGCCAGCTCCACACCCCTTTCCTTTGTGACAGCTATTAGTCTATTCTCTGTCTCTGTGAATCTGTGCCTATTTTATTTGTTAGTTTTTGTTCTTTAGATTCCAAATATGAGGGAAATCATATGGTACTTGGTCTTTCTCTGACTTGTTTATTTCACTTAGCATAATGATCTCCATGTCCACCCATGATGTCACAAAGGGTGATTTTTTTCTTCCTTTTTACAGCCAAGTAGAATCCCACTGTGTAATCACACCATGGCTTTTTTATCCACTCATCTTCTGATGGGAACTTGGGATGTTTCTAAATATTGGGTATTGTAGCTAACACTACAGTGAACATAGGGGTGCATATATTCTTTCAATTAGTGTTTCAGGTTTCTTCAGATATATTTCCAGAACTGGAATTTCTGGATCATAGGGCTCTTCATTTTTAATTATTGAGATAACCCCTTACTATTTTAAAAAATAAATGGGACTATTTCAAAATAAAATGTTTTTGCACAACAACAGAAGCTATCAACAAAATGAAAAGACCATACATTGAATGGAGGAATATTATTCCCAATGATACATCTGATAAGGGGTTAATATCCAAATTTTATTAAGAACTTATACAACTCAACACCAAAAAATCTAAGTAAAAATGGGCAAAGTCACTGAATAGACATTTCTCCAAATAGTACATACAGATGGCCAATAAACATATGAAAAGATGATCAGTCATTAATCATCAGGGAAATGCAAATTAAAACCACAATGAGAGACCACCAGCCCTGTATTCATAAACTATACTAAGCATATATAAATTTCTTAAATGTATAATGTTCTACCTTGTCTCAACTCTTTTCATGAGTATTCATCTCTCATTGCAAAACATCTACTCACTTTTTCTTCCACCCAAATCTTTGTCTTGCTAATAATAGTTTACATTGTACTACAATACAAAAGTACCACAGAAAAAACAAAACAAAACAAAAAAACCCACAAGGGCTTGTTTCTAGATTTTTGGTTGGAAAGGAAGAAAAACACTATGAGCTGAGAGATATATGTATTATTTCAGATATTAACCTGCTATATCCTCAAAATGAAAATTTCTGCCTTTATATCTTTATGAAAAAGTTGATGTATAACTTTTTATCTAGGATATTAGAGAAACTCTTACTTTTAAAAAAATTGATTCGTATTACCTGAAACCCCCATGAGGTAATTTCTTAACATTAGTAATTAGTAATTTAATTTGTATAGATTACTTTTAAATAATTTATATATACTATTTAAATAATTTAAATAATTTATATATACCATTTAAATAATTTATATATACCATTAGAGAATTCAGGCAATCAACACTTTTTCTTCTTCTATACTTTACTTGGTTTTGAGATAGAGAAAACTAATTTACTCAAATAATTGGACTTCTCAAAAAATAAAACAATATGAAGGAAATTTTGGTGAATAAAATCAAATTTTTCCACAGTATCATAGGAAATGCATTTCAGGGCTACAAACATAGAAGGATTTGAAATATATTGGCAAGATTTATTAGAGCAAAAAACAAAGGATGTCTCCCAGGTATACCATGTTCAATGTGTCATCAGTGACCAGATAGCTCAGCTCTGTCTTCCTATGGAAGAAGTCCAGCATCTGGGTCCATAAGCCTGCACTTGTCTCCACCAAGCCCAGGAGGAGGGCCAGGACCCAGGACTGTCATGCCATTGCCTGGCATTCAAGGCTTCAGTAGTCCAGTATAGTCTGTGTTTCTGCCTGGCCCACACCCCTCCTAAAAGAGAGATGGTGCAAATGCCAAACCCAGGATTTTGTTAAGCTTTGGCTATATTTCCTAGGGCTTAGGAGACAGCAGCCTTTCTTTGAACTATCCAGTCTCTTTCCTGGATCTTCCAAGAACTATGCAGGTGCCTCCTCCTAAACAATTCTTTTCCTGGATCTTCTGGGGTTTGTGTTCTTATTCTATCTTCCCCCACCCCTGATTTTCCCAAGTAGACTCCTCCCCTTTATGGTTGCTATTTTGGCTCCTACTGTACATACCTCATAGTTTTGTCTCCTCATCTGGCCTCCACTGTGCATGTACTTAGACAGATTTTACCTTCCACCAACTTAGCTTATACAGCACATGTGCCCAGCAAAGGAATTTGCCCCTCACTATTCATCCCTCCCCCAGGGAGATTGGAAAGCTGATCCTTTCTCCATACTTGGAGGGACAGAGGATCATTATTTCTTTTGGTGAGGCAATGTGGCTGTCCCCTGCAGTGTCTGGAAAGCTGTTATTTCTCTACTTAATTAAGCTTAGCCACCTTCTCCATTCTCCTCTGTTAGTACCTAACTAGCTGCCTATGCTAACAGAATGATTTAGAAAAATGTAAACATGAAGATGAATTTAAAGTCAACCTCGGTAGATATTTTTTCAAAGCAGTGTTCAATTAGTAATCCATTATGATGTGTACATTGCACAGAGTGCAAAAAGCATATGTCAGTGTTCTGGTGTGGTGCTACAACTGAGATGTAAGTTACAAATAGATAATCATAAGCATGGTCACTGGCCTTATTAGTAAAACAGATCTCTGCCTAACCAGTATTAAAAGTCACTGACAAGAGACCACTGGGGGTATACCAGTAGTCCAAAAGTTAGGGAAATTTAGCTTGCTGCAGCAACAACCAATGTGTCCCAGAGGAACTGTGGTAACATCCCCCAAAAAACCATTGTGAAGATCATTTTATAGAATTTAGGCTTGTGCTGAATGATTATTAAGAGGCATTTGGGAAACTGTGACTGATTCTGAATTGGATATTTCCTATATGCAGAAGAAATAGAGAAATTGTGGATCTTAAACACTTTATCTGGGAAGAAGGAACATTAAAGTGGGCTAGAATTGTCATGGGCAAAACAGCAATAATCATCCATGTTGGTCAAAGCTAAATTAGCACAATCGTTGTTGGGATTGTGGGTTAGTTTGTCTTTGGCCTATTCCAAACATGCTTACAGTACAACCTTATTTGAATGGTCTTTGTGTTTGGTTTGGAACACCTTGTTTTGGTCATAGCAGTGCTGTTTTTAATTTTTAAAGAAGAGATTATAAATCTCTTCTGCACTGATAACAGCCTGGCCATGTGTTTTTCTTTAATAATGAACTACAAGTCAAAGTGATAGGTGTCAGTTTGAAAAAAATCTCTATGACTATCACGTTTTCCACCCCATGTCTCTTTGTCCTCAGCTTTGAGACCCATAATTTTGAAGATAGGGGCTGCTTCTTCCAGTTGGGTGCTGGTGTGAACACAACACACAGCAGAATCATGGGTCAGATTGAAGAACATAGAATGCATCTGTGCAACTCACCTTGCCTCTAGTGAGCTATTGAGATTTAAGAGTTATTTGGTTCCTGATGTTACTAAGTCTAAGCTGTATAACATATAGTTATTAGAACAAATTCTTGTCTGCTAATAGCCATTCTATAAAATTTGCTTGATTTACATTTTCTGTTACTTTAAGATAACTGTAGGCTAGAAGTCAGTGTACTGATTATAGATTCATTTCTATGCATATAATTTGTCAATAATATATAATACTGGATTTGTAACATTTTAGTTTATAATAGATAAATGTCACATTATTGGATTATTCTCTTAACACTGTTTTTCACTTACAGAAAATTATCACTGTCAAGAGGCCAAGAAGACTCCAAATCCTTCTGATCTGTGCATATTATTTTTATAGGCAAATCTACAAGGGACAATAAACCAAGATAAAGAAAATGATTGTAAAATGTGGAATCATTACATAATAATTAAGGTAAATCAAATGTTTGTCTGCATTAGGCTGAAGTAATAATCTTTAATATTTAATTACTTTGGCAGGAATGGAACACTCAAAGCTGACTGGTCTTCTCTTCCATGGAAACTCATTGCTGAATATTGACCTTCACATTTGCACTAATGTAGGGTATTATGATGTGACAAAAATCCTTCTCCATTTATTTATATCTTTATATATGTGTATGAAAATTTGGAGGCTCCAATATTAACTTTGTATTCCGTACTCTGATGGCAAAATATATATTTGTACACCATTGGAAACATATTTTTCTAATGTCATCATACAGAAGTTGCTACTTTTTTTTTTTATGGGGGCATTATAAAAAAACCCTTAAAAATGATTGCATATTCGTCCCATCTTCTTCCTTCGTACATGTATAAAGTACCTCCCATGGGACAACTGAATACGGGTTCTTTGTGAAATGAATCTTTTCAGTCAGGTGATTAAAAATATATTTCATCGCTTAGTAGATGAAACATCAGTAATTTAGTACTAATTGGCTCAACCAATCTTACAAAATTTCTGCTTTTAATGTTTTGTGTCTTCGCTGTGTATGATTTACATCTGAACTGAAAAGAGCTTCAAAACCTTGCAATTATGAATAGCTGGATGATGTTATCTACCTGGTATTAGTCCTTTCTATTGTCAGTGGTCTTTGGATCAGGTGATTAAGTATAGCTATAGAAAAGAGTACACCTGTAAACTGATTTTGCCTTATATGAGCTAGATTAAGACTTAGTAGAAAAAAATGCTGAACTGTATGTGTTTCAGACCATCAAGTGACCACAGCATTATTCCATCAGCCATCAAGGGTAGATAAAACAGATGAAGAGAGAATACTTGCAGATAGAGTCCCTTTATCACGGAAGAAGTTAGCAGAAGAAATTCAAAGACTGGTTTAGCCATAGGTTAAGTATATGTTAGTTTTTGCATCCATGCATTGCCTAAAGATTTAATATGATAAAAATTTGGCTTGTTTCAAAAGTTTTGAAAAATTACTTACCAATAGGAATCATTCAAAAATATTATAATGTTTGCTGGGTGCTTGGCTTTGGGGAAAATAGTTACTTATTTTAATTTAATTATTTTATTTTATTTTATGTTTTGAGCTTCATTTCAAGATGTATTTCCCAATGTGATTACATTGAGCAGATGTTCAATAGTTTATCCTGCTTCTTTTAAAGGCCTAAGTTGAAACATTTTATCCACACTAAAGTTCTTTAATTCTTTAAACTTCAAAAGTGGAATTTGTGTTAAGTAGAATCCCAAAGGAATTTATATCCTGTGATCTAAGGTCATGCTGTTTTTTGTTTAATTTAACCACTGTTTTCAAAGACATGACAGAAGCATTCAAGATGTTGATTCATAAATGTTATGTACCATAGTGATTTATCTTATTATTATCATTTTTTTATTTCACTTCAGAAGTCCTCGCTAAAAGGAAATGGAGTTAAATTACTTTTAAACAAATACCAGAACTAGCTATAATTTGGTAATCTGATATTAATCTGATATAGACAAGCCAGTTCCTTCATTTGATGATGAATGGAATAAGATTAATTTTAGAGCCATTGTGGAATACGGCAATAATCTCAAAAATATGTTTTTAATAAAAGAATGGAGTTTAAAAACTCTCCATGCAAACTGTTTCCAAATAAATTTTTGCATTACTTTTCCACTGTTTATTTGATACCCATAACTATATGCCTAGCAAGCACCAAGATTCAGCTCATTTTTGAACTGCAAGTTACCAATGCATAATCTGATGCCAAAATGTAGGCCTCACAATCCCTGAGAAACAGCTGCAGGAAAACTAGCTTCTGTAGAAACAACAAGTTATTTGCTTTGTTTTGATGGAATGAAGATTGGGAGAAAGAAATCCATGGGATCTATTAAATTTGTTTATTCTTTTTACTACGATCATGCTGAAATATTCTGTTTGAGTTTCACTGTGGTTATCAATATGTCACCACTATGTAAAAGTGCTATTCATGTGTTCTTGGAGGTCAGAAAAGCTGAATCATGTTCAATAGGCTGCTAGATTCTCTATAACCAAACATAAATGAAACACACTTGAGTACTACATGATAAGTATTTTTTAAACATTTTAATATGAAAAAACTTAAACATATATAAGAGTACAATATAAGGAATCCAGAGGTACTCATCACCCTGCACTGAAAATTTTAAACTCCTATCCAATATAATTTTATTTATATCCTCACCCACTCCTTTGAAACCCATAAATTTAAAACAAATCAAATACTTTATTTTATTTATAGCTATTGCAATATCTATGTCCAATAAATTTGTAATAAAACAAACTGTTGTACTATTGTTATTCTTTTAAAAATCTCTTCTAATCATCAAATATCTATTTAGTATTTAAATTTCCCCACTTGCCCCATAAGTGATTTTGTTATGAAGTTTGTTTGATTCAGGATTGAAAAAGGCATATATTATAATTGGATGATATGTTGCAAGTTTCTTTAAATATGTTGGTGCCTCTTTGTTTCCATTATTGTAAATTATACTGAAAAATTTATCCCATCTAGTTTGCCATATCTAAATTTTTTGAGGTTTCCTTTATTTAACTGAGTACAACTGGAATGGAAGACATTATTGTCATATTCAAAGTCCATAATAAACTTATCAATCAAATATCACAATTATTTTTTCATGTAGAAAATTTTTGCAAATATATGGCAAAATACTCTAGCATTCTAATGTTTGAATAAATATTTTGTCCCAACACAAACATCAATTTTATGCATTTTCTATTAGAGTTAACTTTATAATTGTTTGATATATATAGTTATTTTCAACAAGGCTAAAGGCAGTTTATTTTTAAAATATATTTTATTGATTTATACTGCTATACTGCTATTACAGTTGCCCTATTTTGCCCCCTTTATTCCCCTCTGCCCTGCACCCCAACTCTGACATGCATTTCCCCCCACTTAGTTCATGTCCATGGGTTGTACATATAAGTTCTTTGACTTCTACATTTCCTATACTATTCTTAACCTCCACTTGTCTATTTTGTACCTATCATTTATGCTTCTTATTCTCTGTACCTTTTTTCCCATTCTCCCCCCTTCACCTCCCTGCTGCTAAGTCTCTATGAAGTTTAAAAAAAAAACAAATTCTTCCCTCTGGTCATCTTCTTCCTTGAGGATACCTGGATGATCAGGCTGCAGCTGCCTGCATTTCACAACAGATGGAGACTCCCAGTCAAGATGGTGGAACAGGTAGACGCAGCTTGCCTCCTCGTACAACCACATTAAAATTACAACTAAAATATACAACAACCATCACTCAAATCATCAGAAATTGAGTTGAATGGAAGTCTGACCACTATGGAATTAAACAAATCATGGCCATCCAGACTGGCAGGAGAGGTGGAGACATGGAATGAGCTGGTCCCTCATCCACATCTGGGAGATAAAAATTCAGGAGGAATACTTCCAGAGTGAGAGTCCCAGCCTCACACCAAGGAAACCTAGTCCGGTTCCAGTGCCAGGAAGATAAGTCCCCATAACTTCTGGCTGCAAAAAAACAGTGGGGATTGAGTTATTGAAAGACACTTTTGGAGCCCCAAGAAGTTCCTCTTAATAAACTCATGGACTCACCTATTCAGACTCACTCCCTCTGAGCTCCAGCACTGGGATAGCAGCTTGAAATGCACCAGTGGTATATAGGGAGAAACCGAAGTGTCTGGCATCAAGGTGAGCAGAGGCCATTGTCCCTTTGCTAAACTCTCTCCTCACAGAGCTGGTAAGCTAGTGCCATATCTGAGACTCCATCAACCTGGTTAATAAGGTGAGAACTGGGGGATGGAAAGGCAAACAGAGACCATTTACCCTTTTCTGAACCCTCCCGCCAGAGAACTACAGAACCAGAAGACTGGTGCCGTATCTGAGATTCTACCAACCTGGATAACACTATTTGCTCCATCATGGTGATCCCCAGAAACTCTGTCCCACCCAACTTATGGGTCCACTCAAGCAGCTTTTTCCAAGGAATGACTGGTCTTGGCTCATGTTCCGCAGCTTCCTAAATCCTCTCAAATAAGCAATGGCCAGCCTCAGTGAGCCCCAAGTCTCTGTACCACTTGCTAATTGGCCACTGGCTGGGCATAAGCAGCATCCAACCTAGATACACAGCTTGGCTTTACCTGGAAATCTCTAAGCCTAGTATGAGTAGCAGCTATCTCAGACTGCTTTATAGATCAAGCAGGGTGGCCCCAAACAAAACACAGGTTGTGGCTGACCTTGCCCTGCATCATCCTGGAAAACCCAGAGCCTGCACACCCAATGGATAGCTACAGACCACCTCAGAGGACCACCACACTATCCCCACAGAGTTGATCACCTGTGGAGGGTGGAGGTTTGTGTTCAGTGGTCACAGCCAGTCCTTGTGGCTGACTGCCCCAGGTAAATCCCTCCCACTGACTGACAAACATCAATCAAGGCTCAACTACAAGAGGAGGGTACACTCAGCCCACATGATGGGCACAACTTGAGGACTCAGCTTGGGTGCTAAAGGAGGCTGTGTCCCTGGACCTTACAGGACACCTACTACATTAGGCAACACTACCAAGACAGATGGTTATAGCAGCTCTACATAATACATAGAAACACACATAGGGAGATGCCAAAATAAGGAGACAAGGAAACATGCCCCAAATGAAAGATTAGATTAGAATTCCTGAAAAACGAATAAACAAAATGGAGATAAACAATCTTTCAGATGCAAAGTTCAGAACACTGGTTACAAGGATGCTCAAGTAACTTAGTGAGTACCTCAAGAACATGAAAAAGGTCCAGTCAGAAATGAAGGATATATTAATTGAAATAAAGAACAATTTACAGGGAAGCAATAGTAGAGTGAATGAAGCTGAGTATCAAATCAGTGATTTAGCATGTAAGGATACGAAAAACAACCAATCAGAACAACAAGAAGAAAAAAAGAATCCAAAAAAAAAAAAAGAAGAAGAAGAAGAAGATAGTATAAGCAGCCTCTGGGACAACTTTAAGAGGTCCAACATTGGCATCATAAGGGTGCCAGAAGGAGAAGAGAAACAACAAGAAATGAATAATCTATTTGAAAAAAAAATAATGAAAGAAAACTCCCTTAATTTGGTGAAGGAAATAGACATGAAAGTCCAGAAAGCACAGAGTCCCCAGCAAGGTGGATGCAAAGAGGCCCACTCCAAGACACATCATGATTAAAATGCTAAAGGTTAAAGATAAAGAGAGAATCTTAAAAGCATCAGGACAAAGTCAGTTACTTACCTACAGGGTAATTCCCATAAGACTGTCAGCTGATTTCTCAAAAGAAATTTTGCAGGTGAGAATGGATAGGCAAAAAATATTCAAAGTCATGAAAAGCAAGGACCTACAGCCAAGATTCCTCTACCCAGCAAAGCTACCCAAGGTCAGATAAAGTGCTTCCCAGACAAGGGAAAAAACAAACAAAAAAAAAACCCTAAAGGAGTTCATCACTACGAAACCATTATTGTATGAAGTGTTAAAAGGACTTATTTAAAAGAAAGAAGATCAAACTATGAATGATGAAATGACAATAAACACATACCTAACAACAACTGAATCTAAAAAAACAAACTATGCAAACAAAAAGAACAGAGACAAAATCATGGATATGGAGGGCATTTTGATGATTGCTGGCTTGGAGGGATGTGAGGGGGAATATATGAAGTGGTGAGGGGATTAAAAAGTAGAAATAGGTAGTTACAGAATAGCCATGGGGATGTAAAGTACAGTAAAGGGAATGGAGTAGCCAAAAAACTTATGCATGATTCATGGACATGAACAATGGTGGGTGATCACCTAAGAGACTGGGAGGTGCTAGGTGGAAGGGAGCAAAGGGTGTAAATAGGGGTAACTGTAATAGCATAATCAATAAAATATAATTAAAAAAAGAACAAAGCTATAGACCAAAGTAGGGCAAAAAATAGAGAAAGGGTTCTTGCCTGAATATTTGAATCATATTAATGAAAATGTGTCTCTTTTTCGCCCTTTACAGTCATTGTAGAAATCAGCTTTACCCCACCACCACAAGTGAGCTCAGAATGCGTTTATTTCAGGTGGATGTCTTGGCCTATATATGGTGAACTACGATGAGAGATTTGGATAGCTCAGAAAGTAGAACACAACCATGGTAAATATGAACAGAAGTTATCCAAATCTTATGATCCAGATAGAATTTTTTCAGACTGATGATTTTTAGGAGCTGTCTTCAGAGCTTGTTTGTTATTTTAATCATACTAAACATAATTATCTGTTTTTTTGGAAGGGTGAGATTATTTTATCTTTGATTGTCATCTTCTGTCAGAACATAGATAATACCTCATTGATAAGATGACTGATTTATGACTGATTTGTGTTCATATCCCCTTGATTTAGATAACATTGACAAACCTGTAAAATTTTGTTTTATATTCTTTGAAGTCTTACAACACCAGTGGCAGCAAATAAAACAATTAGTTAATTAATTCAAAAGCATTTGACTTGGCTGGTGTGGTTCAGTGGATTGACTGTTGGCCTGGGAATCAAAGGGTCACTGGTTTGGTTCCCGCTCAGGGCACATACCTGGGTTGCAGGTCAGGTCCTCAGTGGGGTCACATGAGAGGAAACCGCACATTGATGTTTCTTTCCCTTGCTTTCTCCCTCCTTTCCCCTCTCTAAAATAAATAAATAAAATCTTAAAAAAAAAAAAAACATTTGAGAGGACAAGATGTAGTAAGCACTATTCTTTTTAAAAGGAAAACAACTGAGATAGAGGTCTCTGCCCTAAAGGATCACAGTTCGGTGGAATGAAGATGCGTATAAGAAAAACGTCAGCGTTGCATGGCATCTGTGAGAGGTATTAGTCAAAAAGATGAGGCAACAGTTGGTCTGGGAAAGAATTAGAAGAGTTCTAGTCTGGAGAAAAAGTCCTACGGGAAATGGGAAACAACAGAGCAGAGCCTTTGGTATGACTGAATAATAGAGTTTACAGATCATGTACTCAACTAGGAATTATGTAGCAGGGAAAATTCAGTAGTTTGTTAAATAGGAAAAAAAGTGCTCATATGTATATTTTAGAAAGGAAACTCTGGAATGGAAATGCTGAAACAATTAAATTGAGAGAAAAATGTCTAAACTAAAAAAAAGTAGTTAAGAAACTTCAATATAGCCACCGATTAGATACATAGAAGTATATAATCAAATGGAAGGCCACTGGGATATATAAATTTAAGTAAAAGTTGTATATAGGTCTCAGACATTGCCCTAAACTATGTGATGTTAGATAAATTATGTTAGCTCTCAGCATCTGAGTTTTCATATATATAAACAAGGTAAAATTGAATTACTCAAGAGAGATTTGCTTTCAAGTGACAACGAACTCAAATCAAACTCACATAAAGAAAAAGGAATTCCTTGTTCCATGTGAAATAATATTCAAGGTAATATCTGAAGTGACTTAATCCAGGGATTCAATGTGTAATCAGAAACTGGCATTTCTCCATCTCAGCTCTATTCATGTCTATGGTAAGCACCATCTCTGAAAAAGTAACATCCCTGTAGCAGGTTCCTGGAACCCCAGGATTTAATTATCATCCCCAAGTCTAGTAGAAAAGAAAGAGATACCACTCCCTAACAGTGTAAATAAAAGTTCTAGGTCAGGATCCCTTTGGCTTAAAAGGAATTAGTTGCAAATTCCTGGACCAGTCTATTGGCTGGGAAGTTGAGATCTACTAATTGACTTATACCTCAACCACCTTCAAAATTGAGATTGTGTGACTACCAACCACAACAGACTGACAGCCAGGGAGGTGACTTCTTTTAATAAAAATAATAAAATTAAAAAGCGTAGAGTGTTATCATGAAACAAACAAGAAGCAAACACTAGACAATAAAGTAACAAATGTCTACTACCAGATAATGAAAGTTAAAAAAAATTGCTTATTGCCCTGACTGGTATGGCTAAGTGATTTGAGTGTCATCCCACAAACCAAAAGGGCAGTGGTTCAATTCTCAGTCAGGGCATATGCCTGGGTTGCAGGCCAGCTCTCAGGTTGTAAGCTTGTGAGAGACAACCAACTGATATTTTTTCACAAATCAATGTTTCTCTCCATATTTCCTCCCTCTCTTCCCCTCTATATAGATGTAAACAAATAAAATCTTTAAAAAATTGTTTATTGAGTCAGTGATGAGGACACCAGCCAGTAGTGTCAGCATCATTATGGATGAATTAAAACATACACACAGACTACCGAGTCTCATGGGGGGAATAAGGATGACAGTATGGCTTTTCTCTCAAGAGGAGCCAAAGCCTCAGCCTCCGCCATGACAGGCCTTTATTCTAATAATATATTCTTATATTCCAAGATTGTTCTTTCTGACTATCCCTTTTACAACAAAGGAGCCAATGCCCCTCGGTACATCACAGAAGAAGGATATTAGCAAATGAATAGGAAGCCTTACACTGGCCCCTGCAAGGCTCAGCATGGATTCTAGGAAGTTACAGTAAGAATTTGCAGGGTGAGGGAATTTTTAGCAAAGAGCAAACTTCAAAACATCCTAGGTATATTGCAAATCTGATTACCCACAAGAGAACCTATCTGTGGGTGTGGGTCCTGTGCATCTCTGAGTGGGAGCTGGGCCCACACCACACGGAAGGGTCTGCCACAAGTCAGCACCCACTTTTCCATTATGTCATATACTCTTGGCCCCCATTTTTGGTCTGGTTATTGCTAGGGCAACTGGGAAGCATAGTTATAGTCTGAAGCTCTTCACCCCAGTTGTTTTAAATATCTTTTACTGTCTGACTCAGAGATAGTGGCAGACATAGATACATGTTTTTCACATTCTCCTAAAGAAAGAGTTACTGCTGTGATTAGAAGTTGGAGTTTTCAGCTCATCCCCATCCTCCAGAGAGAGCCCAGGGTGGAGACGGAGTAAATAACTCTTGCATGAGGAAGCCGCATACAAATCCCTAAACCAAGGAACACAGGGAGTGCCAGGTCTCCACCTCCCTTAACCTGTTTACTGTTTCCATCATTGTATCCTTTGTAATAAGCTGGTAAACCTTAAAAAATGAAAGAAAAAAAAAAGAAGAATCACTGCCCACTTATAGGAATGGGTTTAGCTGAGAGACTGCAACAGTAAATTCTTTTAGGGTCCACTTCAGCTTTTTAGCCCAAATCACACTATTCCCTGCATGGCCCCAGTCAATGTTATTTGTATTTTTGTTTGTTTAATGTTTTATTTATTTATTTTTAGAGAGAAGGGATGGGAGAGAGCAAGAGAGGGAGAGAAACATCTATGTGTGGTTGCCTTTTGCACGTCCCCTACTGGGGTCCTGGCCCACAACTCAATCACGTGCCCTGACTGAGAATTGAATTGGCAACTCTTTGGTTCACATGCTGGCACTCAATCCACTGAGCCACACCAGGCAGGGCTGGTCAATGTTACTTAGAATTGCTCAAATATCATATATATAAGGTAAGTACAGATGTTTTCATACATTCATGCATTTGATCTATATACATATCAATGGAAGAACAGAAATTACAGTGATCTTCATATCATTGTAGGAGTTATTGAAGCAATGAAACTTCAAGCCCGGCTATAAAGTTGGGAAGAGAAGTAATAGAGAATCACTGTAGTAGAATAGATTAAAAATCTATAAGACCAGGTATAATAAAGTTGTCTACTAACTATAACTTGAATACTGGCAGTAATTCAAGTAGAATGTATGAGATAGTTAAATAAGGTTAAGAAGGACTTGGGACTTGGTAGCAATCATAGCAAATATGTTTTAAGAGTAAAATTCTTAAGAAAAATTGATGCCAAAGAAGAGCTTTTGCAAGATAATGATAAACGTAAAGTTTTGCATTGAAAAACTTTGAAAACAACACCGCTATCAACACTTTCTGGAAATATAGATAATGTGAGAAAATGAGCAGATGTTATAATAACAGAGCCTGTATTCTGTGAGGAGATTCAAGTATCAGTTACGTCAAGGAGTAAGAAGGAAGTTCTCTGATGAAACTAAGAGACACTAAAAACTAAAAATACAATGTAAATATTTGGTAAGAATACTAACTCTAATATTTGTACCAATGTTAAAGAATGAAATATTGAAAGAGAAAAACGATAAAGAAAGGAGAAAGAAATGTTCTACATCTTACTACAAAAATTATGAACAGAATCAGAGCTAGAATTATCTGACCTTGAGATTTCAGATGGGATTGTGATGCCAAGTTGTTTCTAGACCACAATTGGATGTGCCGACATCATGGAACACTCTTATCTTCCAACATGTTTGTCAATCCTGAAACTTGATTTTGCTGTCTATTCTTGTGTTATTATGCAATCAGCAAACCATAACTGAGTATTCCCCCTGTATTCAGTGCCATCTATAAGTTGAGAATATAGCATGACTTCACTCCTGATTAAAATATTTTATGTGCTCTTGTGAGAGATAAACAAGAATTATGGAAATTTGTACTTGTTGGAATAGGGAAAACATTTATGTATATATTTTAAATTGTACACATTGAGTGATACCTACACAATGATTCGGCAATGAATGTGGAATATTAGGGGATTTCATGTAGTCAATATGACCAGTATCTTTGTGGAAATGAAGAGATGAAGGAAAGACTTGTAGGAAGATAGATGAATAAAAGCAGCTCATTAAGGACCTTGCTTGCTTACTGGAAGGAATTTGAGCTTGGTTCTGCAGAAGAGATTTTAAGCAACAAATGGGCATAATAGGGTTTGATTTTATATAGAGTACTCTGAATATTTTGAAACCAATATTGTATAGCTGTAGTGAGTACAGATGAAAGTCATTTGTCTTCACCCAGGTTGACTTCTGTGATATGACATGAGATGGAGAAAAGTACATTTGAGAGATATTTTTCAGGGTTCTAGAACATTTAGAAATCATTGGCAGTATCATATTGTATTTGCTATGTTTGTGAAAATAAAAAGAAACAGATACTAGCAGTATGACATTTCAGAGTATTTCTTTTAGGAATATTAATAATGCAAATATAATTTTTAGAAAGAATTTAGCCATGGGAATACAATACAGAAGCACACATAAAATACAATTATTTAACACTCTAAAAGTTTACAGTGCCATTCTGTCTTGATTTTTTGCATAGTCTGATGAGAAGTCCTGCCATTTGCAACAACATGAACAGCTCTTGAGAATATCATATTAAGTGAAATAAGATGGAAAGAATCAAGAACAGTATCATTTCCTTAATACATGGTATATAAAAGTGAAAGCAACAAATGAACAAACAAGAGAAACAATCAAAAAGTCATAAATGTAGACAACAGAGTGGTGATTTCCAGCAGGAAAAGGAGTTGGGGAGAAGGTAGCAAAGGCAGTGATATATATGCTGACAAAAGAGATTTGACTTTAGGTGATAAATATACAATGCAATATACGATAATGTATTATAGAATTGTACACTTAAAATCTATATAATTTTATTAACAAATGTCATCCCAATTAATTTAATAAAATTTAAAAACTATATGATATATGTTAAATCCACTATAATAATTATTTTAATGAGGGTTTTTCAATGCTAATTTGATTTATTTGAACTGTTATAAACTGGCAGCAGCAAATTACAATTTTCTTTATTTTAAAAAAGAGAAATTCAATACAGTACCAAATATAAATTCCTCAAATATCAATATTGCTTTATTTACCAATAGAACTTTAATAAATTTAATAAACTTGTTAGTTTTATTAACATTACATGCATATTTAATAAGCCTCATACATGTATGCATATATACTACATATAGCAAATGTATGCCTCTCATATGTAATATATATGTTTAAAGTAGATATTCGTTTTTCTTATTTTTAATAATAATAAAAATTACACTTTAAAATTATTGCTATTGTAATTAGAACATAATTATCAGCTCTAATTGGTACCTTTGATAATTAGAATTAAAATGGCATTTCCCTTGTAAACTTACCTCAAAATACTTTTAATTGTCATAAATATAAAGTTTAAAAAGCTATTTGATTAGTATCTTTTCAGCACTGTCATTAGGACAATCTAAGCTGATATAAAATAATTATAATACAGTAACATTGACTGATAGCTTACTTTGTGCTACCTGCATGGTTAATCAAGTACATTAAGTTTTTATTTAGTTTTACAACAAACTTATTGCATGGTACTCACAATAGCAATATTTAACAGATTTTATTTATTCATTTATTTATTTCATTAAAGTATATTTATTGAGCAACAGCTACTTGTCATTGAACAAAATGTAAACATATTTTAATGTTATTGGAGCATATATTCCAACTGGGAGAATTAGACAATAAAAATAAATAAAAATACTGACAATGAGAAGGTCTAGCTTTGACTATGAGGATGATTGAAATTTAGATCAACTGAGATTGAGATGAACAGATTTCTTAAAAATTAAGTAGGCAAGTTCCAGGATACTTCACTCTAGCAGCAATCAAAGAAGTTTTCAGGGAGAGTTTGGCCAGGAGCTAAGTTGGTTTTAGAATTTTTCTTAACATCTCACTTGCTCCTCCAGCTTCCAGGAAATGCTCTTTTCTTTCACATCACTATCAAATTAAAATGCACATATGTTAGTCTTGCTATTGTTTATTTATGTTTGTATTCTTAAAGTGTATTTGTGTAATAAACTGACATTGTGAATCTCTGCAGCACAAGTACTGTTTTTATATAAACCTTTCATTTCCCATAAATCAATGAGAAATGAATATGCCTCAAAATGTTATTGATAAACATAGTTATTTGCATTCCTTAAAGATTAAAATAATTCTTATAATCATCAAATGATAAACCACGTTGTTGAGTGTGAGCAGAAGAGAGAAAAGTTTTCTTTCTATGAATGCTATAGAATAATACACTACAAATTAATCTTTGTAATAATTATTCAAGTAAAAATCACATTATTTCTCTTCTAAACTTTCTGAATAAGACTGAGAGCCAAGGCAAACATTAGGGAATATGGTCATGAATACCAATCATGTAATCAGTCCCTTTGTTTTTACTGCTGTGGCCATGGTTTAAGACAAGTGTCCTTTTTTTAATACTTACTGTTATAAGGCAAAAGAGAAAACATCCCTAAGGGATGAACTTGCTTTATCAGCTGCTTCATAATGCAGAAGACATTAATTTAAGGATGTTAATTATTGAAGTTGTAATGATACCACAAACAGGTCATTAAGAATCTACTGAGAGTTCTAAGGTGAGCTACACATGCACAATATAATTTTTGAAATTTCCACTTATTTATTTGAGATTTTAAACATTCCTGAATGTTACATAGTATCTTTCATTTTTATGTCTCACTTAAATTAATATACTAAAAGATTTAAAATGTTTGTACTGCCTGAAAAGTAATCTAACGGAAAATATTTAGGAATTTCTCTATCTTTTTAGTTGCTAGTGCTCATGGATTTGAATGATTTTGAGACTAGGATATAGGGGTTTTTCATGACTCTGGGTGATATTGTGATTTATAGTAAGAAATACATAATTGGTCTTCCTCCCAGCTTCTGGCACAGAACTCCTAAAGCACTTGGAACTCCTTAAATGATGAGAAAGATAAAATGCTTTTTGGAAACACCTAAGGTTGGGGGCTTGTTGCCAGTTGAGCCAACCATGTTATTGGATGGTTGGAAACTTCAGTCCCATTCCCTGATCTCCAGGGAGGGGTGAAGGACTAGATGTTGAATCAATCACCATTGGCCAATGAATTAATTATCCATGCCTATGTAATGAAACCTCCATAGAAACCTCAGAAGATGGGATTCATAGAGTGTTTGGGTTGATGAACACGTAGAAGTGCAGGGAGAGTTGAGTGCTTGAAAAGGGCATGGTAGCACTGTACGTCACACCTAGAATGCCCTATGCATCTCTTCCAAGTAGCTATTCCTGAGTTATACCTTAACAGTGATTTAGTTAACTCAGTTTTTCTGGGTTCTGTGAATTGCTGTAGTAAATTAATTGACCCCAAGGAGGGGGTTATTTGAAAGCCTTCCAGGATATGTGAAGACTTATAGCCAGCAGGTAACAATCTGAGTTTGGGACTGGTGTCTGAAGTTGGAAATGAAGAGAAACAGTCTTGTAGCACTGAGCCTATGGAATCTGACACTATCATTTGCAGGTAGTGTCAGAATTGAGTTGAATGGAAGGACATTCTCTGGTGTCAAGAATTGCTTGGATATGTGGGGAACATCCTTCACATGTTCGAAAATGGTGGTCTGGAGTCTAATTTATTTTCCAATACATCAATTTAGGTCAGTATACTGCTCCCCTGAAATTTATATTTGTCAAATATAAAGGAGATTTCTACAAAAGTTTTTTGTTACAGTAAATTTTAAAAATTCCCTAAGTTTTATGTTAAAGCATTAATTTTTAGAAACACACTGGTTATTGTTACGGTATCTTTGCTTTATTTATCCATATATGTGTATATTTTAATTTCCATTCAAGGGAATTAGCACCCCATTTCTTGTTATATTTCTAATTTAATCCCACATGTTTTAATTTTTGGCTGTTATGCAAATAAAATACTCCCTGAGGTATTCAAATTAAAATGTAACATATCACAGCCCAGCATCTCTTTTTTACAAAGAGCTGGAGGATTGTGTTGTGGCCTTTCAACGCAGGAAGTTTACTCAGGATTTGGGCAGACAGAAGCAAGATATTATACAACTGAGCTTCATTCTATGCGTGAGGGCACATTCTCAAGGTTGTGGCAAAACTGCTTCTTTTAGTTGCTCAGTCATCTGGGTAAAGAAGCCTGACTGATTTTATTCACCTTACAATAATTTAGAAAAATATTTTACAGAGCCAACCACTTCATGCTGTACACTTCACCCTTTAAAATATGGACACTAATAGAGTATTGTACTTGGAAATTTTCTATCTGAAGATAATGTGAAGATGGTATTTCCTGGTCCTAAAAATAATCTCAAAGCAGCAAGGAGAATTAAAACCAAAATAAAGCAGCTCATTTTTTTTCAGTACATTAAGGTCTCCATGTGAGAATTAACTGGGAAGACATTCCAGGATATGTGAGGAGTTCCTATCAGGTGGTATCTGTGAGATAAGACCCAAATAGTAGTGTTCCAAAGACCCTTCCAAACACAGTTCTCAAGGGTAAGGGGAAAATCCAAACCACTCCTCTACAAACAGAAGAACTAGATAAGCCGATAGAAGAGACGTGTTGAGATCATGTTTGGTTTCAGAAGGCAATTATGTAGAACCAATGAGGAGTCACATGGAAAACCCATTTTTGCTAGTATAGGGACTGTCTCTGTGAAAAGGGAAAAAAGCAGTATTTGCATTTAAAATAGCAATGTAAATAATAAAAGAACAAAAACAATTCATATTAATTTTATTCCCTCTTGTTAAGGGAGAGACAAACAAAAACTAATTTACCCCCAAACTTTGGATTATTAAGAATAATTTCAGGTAATCAGGAATACTTCCTGACACCCATTTCTCCCCTAAAACAAAACAACGTGAGAGACGTATGCAAATAAATAGATGATAGATGATAGATAGATAGATAGATAGATAGATAGACAGATAGACAGATAATCATATATATAAATATATTCCTGATTCAGGAAAAGTTGACCTATGTAAAACAGAAAAACAAAAGACACAAAGAAATAATCTTTATTACAAAATAGAATAGAGTAGCTGATGGTTGATCAGAACTTCCGCTTAAACAACTAGAAAAGGCGGAATAAAAAATAATAATCCAGCTTCTGAAGGGTGCAGAATGATACAAGGGCAAGTGGAAGCATCAGAGGAGTTAAGCATCTGGAGGAGGAATCTTGTTCAGGTTAGTGACATGGAGAAATGATCACTGTCAAGGAGAAAAAGTGACTGAGCATCCACAGAAAGAAGTTCAAAGTAATGAGAGCAAGAAAAGCAGAGCTTTGGCAGAGATCTTTGGGCTTCAAACACCCGGCCCGTTTTTCCTCCGAACATTTACAAATATTGTGCCTGGGGGTAGGCTTAATGCAGCAGGTACCCCTGCCACTGCACTATGGACAGCAGACTAACAGCCCCAGCAGAAAATTTTTGAAAAACACGCTGGAGTTTTTCTGCATTTCAGGGAGATACAGATTGGAGGTGCCCAAAGGAAGAAGCCCGCAGAATGCACATGATTCCCAAACAAAACCTTTAGTGGTTAGGGCCAAACCATGGGCAGACAGTATTGCTTCTGGTTGGGTTACTTTGAACAATCTGACTTGATATGACCTTCCAAGAAAGAGTAAAAAGAGAAAGAAAAATTGCATAATCTTAATGAAAGATTCCAATAAAAGGAACCAGGGCTCCCTTTTCCATACGGAGGCAAGGAAAAAAAATAGATGAGTCAGGACTATATTATCGTGCAGCAAAGCAAGAAGGTGCTCAAGAAAAGGTAATGACAGGTCAAATAGATAGTCTATCTTGAAAGAGAATTTGACTATCACAGTTAATTATTCTAATAATATATTATAACCCATTAAATGAAATGTAAAACCTGAGTCCATTGAGATGTAAATAAATCAAAGAATTAAAAGGTTCTCGAGTAATAGGATGTTTAAATAGGATAAATCCTCTCAAATTCTCATTAATTATAAAGAGGAAAATTGTAATTTTACAGAGAGGAAGCCTGACAAATACTTTATCAAGTGATCAACATGTATGCCCTCAGTAATTGGCAAATTGAAATCCTATCTACCCAATCCAATGCAATCAGAAAAATGCAGTGTACTTTTAAACAAAGATGCCTAACTTGAATTCAAAAGTGAAACAAGATTAAACAAACCCAAATTCAAACTCAGGTATACTAACAAAATAACTGGTCTATAATTTTTTAAAATATCAAAGTTAATAATAAATAAGATCTCTGGGATTTTTTTCCAAAAAGAAAGACTTTAGGGCAAGATAAACAGTAAATATGATGATTCTGAACTGAACTCATTCATCATAAAAATATTATTTGATAAAACATGAATGAAGTCTGAAGTCTGAGGATTAGTTTGTTGATTTTGTTGGTGGCACTGTAGTCATTGGAGACAGTTTTTGTTTATAGAGAATTTTTATTTTTTTAATTTCAATTGTTGTTCAAATACAGTTTTCTGCCTCTTCCCCCATCCAAGCTCACGCCTCCAACCCTCCCCACTTCCCTCCTGTTTCCATACCCCCTTGTTATTGTCCATATGTCCTTTATACTGGTTCCTGCAAACTCTTCACCCTTTCCCCCTGAAATTCCCTCCCATCTCCCCTCTGATCAACATTCACTTATTTCAGGGTGATGGAGAATTAGGAAGATAACCTAATTTCAAATGATTCAGGGAAATAAAAGTTCTCCATTTCATGCTTGCAATTTTTTTTTTTACATTTTTGATTATCTCAAAATAAAGTAGTTTACTTTTTAAAGATTTTACTTATTTTTTTTTTAGAGAAAGGAGAAGGGAAGGAGAAAGAGAGGGAGAGAAACATCAATGTGTGGTTGCCTTTTGCATGCCCCCAACTAGGAAACTGCCCCACCACCCAGGCTTGTGCCTTGACTGGGAATGGAACCGACAACCCTTTAGTTCACAGGCCAGTGCTCAATCCACAGAACCACACCAACACCACACCAACCAGGGTTCAAAATAAAATATTTTATAAAATAAAATAAGCCATGTAAAATATGCATTATTATACAGATTTACATATTAACTACTTTTTCCGTGCTTTAATCTTCTAAAAGTTTTTAAAAACATTTACATTGAATTAACATTTCATAGAAAGTCAATCTGTGTAAAAAACATTAAAATGCAGGAAAATGAATTATATTCTTCAAATCAATTGATAATTTTAACCATTAAAACAATAGAATGCTTGAAATTTGAGTTAGCTAATAAAAATACAGTTTACCTTTAATGAATACCAAGTACAAGACATTATCACAATTTTAAAAGAAAAATAAATTGGAAATAGGGCACTGTATTTTTTTTCTTGCTTAGCTGTTACATACATGACCAAAAGGAAAGTAAAAGTCACTCCAAAGAAATGTAGTTTATATCATCTTCTGGAAAGCAAAGAGTCTCATATATTTGCCTCTTCGGTGTACACAGCATGATAGCATGAAGTGGGATCAGTTCTTGTTGTAGGATAATTTGTGCCATACATATATTCAATTACAGAAATAGTTATGATGTAAAATAACAATTTATATAAGAGACCTTGAAATGTTACATAAATGTTTTGAGCTTTCTTAAAAATGAATATACATCAGATTACTTTAGATGTTTATGTCAGAAAAACTGAGGAATGTGTTAGTGAGCATGCATTGTTTTTTAGGTTTCTGAGTTTGAAATGGTTATACCAAAAAACAATGGATATTTTGAAAGAAGAGTTGAGATTCTATGCTATCCATCCATTTCCATTGCTGCCCTGCTGGTGGGAAGATATCACCATGACTTAAGGCAGGTCCTGGAAATAGTCTACCCAGAATCTACAGAACAGTTGCAACTGAGAATTTAGCAATGTTATTTAACTTTTTTGAAATTTTCTCTTATCTAAAATGGACCTAGAAATAGTAGCTGCTTTGTAGACTTTTGTTCAAAGATTGGAATATAAATGATTCAATGATTCTCAAATATTATTCTACTGATGACAAACCTCGGTACTAGAGAATTGCAATTTTAACTATCTTCAAAATTTCACCAACAATATTGATAATTAATTATTTTTTAATGTTTACCATACCATGATCCAGTGACTTGTGAAGTTTTCTTTTTTAAAAAAGACATATTTTCAAATAAAGCAACAATATATTAGTTGTCATTTTGTAATTGCTACTTTAGTCCTATCTTAAAATGGCATTTGAATTTCTGTTTGTCTGCATAAAATATGCAAACTAATGGAGCAGTATGAAATAATTAATGGCTTCCAGCAATTTCATGCCAGTTATAACAGAAGATGGGTCATGATTTTGCCCTCCTAGAACTCCATGAAATGATGAATTTATATGTAATACGTGTATAATACACAAGTATATTTTAGTGTTTTGCTAGCTGTAAATACTGATGAAATGATAAAGTAGAGAAGCAAGGGACTCTTTCTACTTTGGAGAAATCTCCTTTTTCTAATCAGCTTCACTAACCTAAACTCATATCAAATTTTTTATTTATTTAATTTTTAGCTTATATTTTACTGTAGTCATATGATGTAGCTCTCTAAGATGTTTTGATGCAGAGCTCACATGTCATAAGCTACGACAAATAATCTGTGACTATGCTATGTAAGTGAATATTGAAGTCAAATTAAGAATCACAGGAAAAACCACTCTTTGTAGGATAGCAAGTAGCTTGGCAAAAATAGTGATACTCTGCCTCTATACAGATAATTACAGGCTTTTTCTATCCTATGATGCCCTTCTATGCATTCAAGGGGAATTAGAAAAAAAAACAACAAAAACATTTGCCTTCTCTGTGCTCATGAGTGCAGCGGGATAAAAGTTGTGATGAGAACTGCACAGACTATAAGAAAAAATGTAGTTGCATGTACCATGTGTGTTTTTAAACAAAGCAACCATTTTATAATTGATCTCAGTAGAGCTAGTGATAACTGATTCTTATCCACTAGGGTCTTCTAGAGTTTTTTTTTTTTTTTTTTTTTTTTTTTTTTTTTTTTTTTTTTTTTTTTTTTTTTTTTTTTTTTTACCATTATTTTCTGGGCACTTACTTCACTGGACAATATCCTGAGAAAATACTTAATTCAACAGAGAATGACAGTCCTTTGAAAACAAAAACAAAACAAAACAAACACCCTCCCAATATTATTTTGGACATCTTTTCTATCTCACACTTCACTTCCAGTCTCAGATGAAATCTGCATGACATTAAATCTCATGTGGGGTTAGTTTCACGGGAAGTGAAAATGTGTATCATCAAGATAACATAACCAGTGAACTGAGGCAATCACTGTGAGAGACCACAGTCTGCCTGAGAAGGGAGCAAATCAAATATTTCCTCTCACCATCTCATGCTTCTTTGCAGGACTTACATATCTGGTATTTATAGGACATGATAATTTGAAAATATTGCCACATAGATCCTTTTATTTAATTTGTATGTGACCTCCCTGTGGTATTAGTTCCTATACTTAAAAATGTGTAAAATATACTAACTTGCCTAAAAACCTGACTTAAGGCTCACATTTTGCATTAGCTAAATTGTGGTTCTAACTTCTTTTCATTAAGTCATAGTAGTTTTTTCCCCTGCTAGATATACCCACATGAACATTGATTGTGGAGTTCAAAACCCAAGTTATTTGTTTGTTTCTTTGGTGTCTCAGTATCCATGGTTCTTTAGTTCCTACATATTCTAGAAAGTTAGTCAGTCTGCTCTTCAATGTCACCCCTCCTCATTAGGGGTGACATTGTGTGACAGTTGTGGGGAATTATTAGTTAGACTAATTTTTGCTTGGTTTAATCATAGATGATAAAACCTGAAAGAAATAAACTGCCACTAATCTTAGTCCATTTTTCTCAATAATTTCTTGATGTCTCTAATGGAGAAATTTGTTGGAGATGCCAAATCTCCATTACAGCTATTTATTGCTTCCAAGATTTTAAATGTGGGGTACATACATACATGAACCTGAGCCCTGTGAACATATGTTCATGAGGAGAGTCAATAAGATAAAAAAGAAATTTTATGAAAACAAATCTATATATTTTGTGGCTATATAATTTAACACCATTGCATTTTTAGTGTAAACCATGAAAAAAACCTTTTGCTATTAAAGATCCTTACACATGTTTACTTAATGCAAACCGTAACATCTAAAATGAACCACAGAGACGTGAACCCAAAGGACCTTAACCTTCAGGGACCTTTCTCATTTGTACATCTCTTTCTAAGGCCCTGGACTACCAATGTGTTCACATGGTCACATGCTTGTAAAATCTCCAAATGCAAGATACATTATTAGGATCACTTTTTCTTTTCATTCATATTTTCCTTTCATTACCTTTTCCTTTGAGGGGCTGGAATAGCTCTGAGGGCTGGGGCCTTTATGAGTCTTGTTAAGAGGAAGTTGACTGACAATACATTTACTGGATAGAGTTTTGTGGTTCATATCACTTCAGTATATAGCTCATTTATTGCCAGCTGACCTGGGTGGAAATGATTTCCAGTATTAACTGTCCTTGCCCCTATTCCATCACACTCTGTATCACAACTCAAAGGTCCATAGCCTGTAGTCATATTGTGCTGTGAAAGTGTTCTACACTACACACCTTTAAGGTATAGATCATGTAGGAAAAACAAGGTCAATGATGTATGGAGCCAGAATCTAATCAGGGTAAAGACTCTCAAAACTTTCTAAATAGAACATAATAATTATTCACAAGGATACCTTCTCAATGACAAGTTCTTTCCTGTGAGGGATATTCATAATAATGATTGTATAAAATTATAGATTTATCTTATAATTATTCTTTTTATGAACATCATGCAAAGGGGAATTAATTAAAATTCTTATGTTTTCAAAGCACAACCTGTAATAGCATTACAAAAAAAGTGGAATTGCTTGAAACAGCTCTGATTTGGAAAAACCTGACTGAGATTCTCCCAAAATGGATTAAAAAAATCCTGTGATAGTAAAATTGAAAGGAAATTTTATAAACTATTAATAATAGAAATCAAATTTTGATTATACAGGCTTAAAAGATAGATTGATGTTTTCCCATTTATGCAAAAATATAATATTTTGTCAAATGATCACCAAAATCAAGCTAATCATCTCACAGTTACCGTGTGTGTAAGTGTGTTTTGAGATTTATTTTAAAATATATCCTTTTTTAATCTTAAACAAGAAAGAAACGTAATTAGCTCACAAAACGTTGGAAGTCTGGAGGTAGGGTAGGCTTTAGGTAGAGCTGGGCTGGAGCCTCCAGAAAAATATCAAAATTCAGTTCGCTTTCTGCTGGCCTCCGAGTTTCTCCTCAAACTCTCTCCACATGGTACAAATTCAGGCGTACATAGTTATTAGTCTGTGGAATCTCTAAGAGCCTTCTTTCCAATAGTTTTCACAGAAATTCTATTGAGGGCTCTCCTAAGCCTGGCTTGATTTACATGTCTATTCTTTAATTATCGTGGCTAGGGAACTGCAGAACTCAGGGAGGCCAGTCCCAGTCAGGTGCTTACCTAAGCCACAGGGAGTGAGCTCACATAATAAATAAAAGTTCTATACCAAAAGATAGGGAGAGATACTGAACAAACAAAAACAACATATGTCCACACATAACCCAACTGTAAAGCAGGTAAAAGATATGAACAAACATTCCATGGTAAAACTATGAATGGCCAATAAACACATGAAAGTAACCTCAACCTCACCATTAATCAGGGAAATACAATGCATGTTTTGTGTTTTTTTCTTAACAGATAAAACTATCAACTATAGATAAGGTTATTTGTTAAGATAGACTTTATATTTTGCCAACTGTAAAATCTATCTTTTTAACAAATTTCCAATATAGAATAGAATATTTTTATTGTTGTCCACCATGCTGTACATTAGATCTCCTTTTTTACATACCTTTTTATTCATGAGTTTGTACCATTTTTCTTAAAATGGAACCCCAAATTGTATAAGCAGCAGACCCTACATGACCTTAATTTTCAACTGCATATATTTTTTAAATTTTTTTTCTCATCCTTTCTCTCATTTTTTTTTGTAGTTATTTTAAGGATAGGTCCCCCTGCATACACACAAATAAAGTTATGAAATCATAATAAAGATCCTTGTAACTTTTTAAATTTTAGATTTATTAAAGTTATTCTCCCTAAAAAATGAGAAAACAAAGATTAAATATGCCTTTATTAGATGAAGTTAAAGAAAAAATCCACAGTGATCCAAAGTTATGTTAATATGCTGAATAAAGACAACAAAGTTTTTTTTGAAAAATAGTAATGCAAAGTACCTAATAAAACCTACTTTGGGACAAAAATGGATTAAATACCATAAAAAATTTAAATACCATTTTATAATTTAAACATTTTAATAAAATTATCATTAAATTATATATTTTATATGTTATAAATTATTTAATATTTTATAAATAGAATCAATATGATATATAAATTGTTAATAACAGTTAATAAACACCAGATGAAATAATCAAATAATTTTCAACACATCTTAAAGTATATCTTGTCATTCACAGAAAAACATATTTAAAAGTTTACAAAATTATAATAATAACATTTTCACATGTATATAATGGTGTATACTATGTAGTATAACACACATTTTATTAAAAAATTTATATATAAAATATTTAATCTTTGTGCACTTAATTTTTTATTATTCAGTAAATAGAATTTACCAATTATTAAATATCTATTCATTGAATTATTCTGATTAACCAATTAAAATATATTGAATTAATTTTATTTTCATGTGCAATTGTGTAAGGTTCCAAAAATGTTTAATTGTTTATAGATTTCTAAATACATGCTATTATCGAACATATACCAAGTTCTTTTACTTACTTTATTAGGTTATAGGTATTTTGGTTGCATATTTTGTGAAGGAATAAAACGTTAAAATGAGATGATTTAGGGAAACTACTTGAAATGATTCAAAAAACAATGAGAACATAAGAACAGTTTCAGTTAAAAATTCACTGTATATCCAGATTTTTGTTTCAGATTTAAGGATGCACAACTTAAATCAACAGGGAAAGCAGCATTGGAAAAGCAGACATTTGGCAGGAACCTAACAGACTTCTGTATATTTTTTACCACATAAAAGGTAAGCAAACGGTCAGGTCTTCTGTGTCAGTATGTATGCTTTGTACAAATTTGACTGCATTTTGGAAAATTGTGTTGGAATTGTACATGCACATTTACAAATACAACTTGTGGTGTTTTCTGTTGAAACCATCTGAACTGTCAGTTTAGCTAACCTTTGTTTGCCTGTCACTGAGTTCCTGTGATTAAATGTGAAGATTATAATCATTAACCATGTCAGGAGTTCACTGTGGGTGGAATTGGATTTGTAGATGACATTTTGTTTATATGATGAAGTCAAAATCAGACTTCATTTTTTTTCTAGCTCAGCACCCAGAAGTCTGGGTTAGCTACCAAGGGCCAGGAGCACTTGTATTTCTTGACTGTGTATTAAATATCACATTCATGCTGGCTGAGGAATCTTTTCCCTATCCTGTAACACCACAAGGGCAAATTAATTGAATAACATTCATCCATTTAAAGATATTATTTAAAAATATATTTTAGCCCTTATGTAAATTTAATGAATATGTATTTGCAATTTCATTTCTCATGTTAGCTTATTGTTATAAATGGTAATAACACCATGAATGTTTAATATTCCTGAAGTTATACAGCTACAAATGATAGTAATCATTTATAGGTTTAACAGGTTAAGTGAAAAGTGATTTTTCCAAGTATATTAGTCTTTAATACCTTTCCTTAAATATTATTATTAATAACTCTGAAAGTGTTTCTTCATATATGTAAAAATATTCACTTAGTAATTAAAATTCTAAGTAATTTGAATTCAAATAAAATAGTTTTTAATTGACTTAACCTCTGTTGAAAATGCTAAAAGCAGCCTGAATTTTTGGCTAAGATTTAATAATTTAACGGATAACAAATTAGCTTTAGATGATGTGGCTCAGTGGATTGAGCGCTGGCCTGTGGACCGAGGTTGCTGGTTCGATTCCCAGTCAGGGCACATGCCTGGGTTGCCTCTCACGCACCCCACAGTTGATCACTGTTTCCCTCACATATAGGTGTTTCTCTCCCTCTTCTCCTTCCTTTCCCCTTTCTCTAAAAATAAATAAATAATTAAAAAATAATTGCATTAAAATAATAAAATATTTGGTATTTATATTCTTCTATTTATAATTTTATCATGCTATTTCTTTTTTAAAATTGAGGTCACATTTGTAATTCTAACTCCCTATACTGGATTAAAGTTTTATTCTCTATATGGGAATTTGCTAATCAGATTCCTTCAAAAGATATGTGTTTTGCAACTGATACAAATGGTTAAAACCTACTGGTTTCCTGACTACATAAGTTTGTAAGACCTGAGGAAGATAATCATTAAATGAATCAGGTTTCAAAGGGATAAGTAAAGCTCCTCAATAAATACTTCTAATTTAACATTGCTTTCTCAGATTTGGCTAAGCTTCAGTAATGGATACACTTAATAAAATCAGAAATAACCAAAATTGAATTATAAATTAATAACTTTCTTTTAGATTATAATCAGTGAAAATAAATATTATTTACCATCAAATCATAACTTGTTAACTTCAAATATTATCCCAAATATCCTTGAGAGGAATGACTTTCATGTGAAAAGTAATCAAATATTCAGGCTATATTTGATATAGTCATCTTATCAGCAGAACTTGAGACATTTTACAATGTATACTGTCCACTGACCTTTACTAAAATTCAGATAATATTTTTTAAATATATGGAGTGATAATACGATTATGAGAGGGTTGTATTGAAATACAACATGTTTGGTGTGAGTTCAGATCATTATCAAGGTGAAAGCTCTTGAAGAAATACTGATAATATTTGAAATAGGGTAAATCATGGCTGCCATGCACTAATTAAAACCAGTAGATAAATTGTAAGGGAAGACAGCTTGAACACTGCTTTTAGTGGGCTTATCTGTCAATGTCAGATGTAGCTGTCCTGCTGCTAAATCTTCTCTGACCTTCTTTGTTGTTTTCACTAATGTTATAGTGATTTTTTCAGGAGATATCTGCAACAGGACTACTTTCTTCCCTTTTTGTCATCCATAGTATTGGGAGGAGGCAAGGAGCAGGACTCCAGCCCTCATAAAGGCTCTGCAGGGGCTCTTTTGGGTAATCTAGAAAGAGGAGTCAGGTTCAAGGGAAACATTGTGCAAAATGCCTATAGCAGACAGGTGCCTTCTTATAAAATGAAACACTGACCCTAAAATATCATCTCATGGGGCCACAATTCAATGGAACTTTAATGGAAAAGGTAACATGCCATCCTTACCCTACCACCTGAATGCATACCATACACCACAAAAGAGATGTATGGGCACCTCAGAGACATACAAATATGGGAGAAGTTCAAATGAGAGCCACACATGTTTCTAGAGCTGGAAATAACTCTGTAATTACCAGAGTAATAGCTCTGGTAATTACAATAATAGCACTAAACAAAAATGAATTATTTTGCCTTGAGTACCTATTTTGTGCTAAGCATAACTCAAATTGCTTTACATGTAGTAACCAATTTAATTCCATAATCTTTTATTTTATCCCTATTTTATAATGAAACTAGAACACAGAGTGGTTAAGTAACTTCCCAGTAATGCACAGCTGGGGAAAAAAAGGAATAATCAGGATTCAGATGCAAGCAATTTATCTCTGGAGCCTGATCTCAAAAACACTCCAACAAGCTATCACAATAATGCATTTAAGTATATTTTAAAACATAATTAAATAATGTTTGCCTCATGTTATTTTCATTCTGTTTTTGTTATATTTATATTATAAAGGCTAAACATTGGCCTGAAAATCTAACATTAAAGTAACACTTTAAAATTCCATACAAAACTTCTTAGAAAACAAATCAACCTGGTTTTTAATCATTAGTTGTTGAGCCTGATGGTTGGGAAAGAATGAGAAGATGAAAAGGTAAGTAAATACAAAATGAAACAACACAACAAATAAAAAACACTTTAAACTCTGTCTGCAATGAAAGCACATGTATGATATATTGCCATGTTCCCAAAAGATACACGTGTAAGGATTGTTGCAAAACCATTAGTAGATATTTCAGAATGGCCCAAAGTCAGATAGAAACCTTTCTTCCTTTCTTCTCTTTCCCCTCCCCTCCCCCTCCCCTCCCTTCCCCTCCCTTCCCTTCCCTTCTCTTTCCTCTCTCTCTCCTTCTTTTTCTTTCTTTCTTTCTTTCTTTCTTTCTTTCTTTCTTTCTTTCTTTCTTTCTTTCTTTCTTTCTTTCTTTCTTTCTTTCTTTCATCTTTCTGGATTTTGGTCTTTACAATGGCCATTAGGCCCCATAAAGAGCCCTTTAACTTGAAAAGACTAGCCTAGAAGGTTCAGTAAGAAAATTTGAGATCCAGATCCTGGAAAGTAGATCTGAACAAATATTGATCCTCGCATCCTAATGACATGACTCCTTTTGAATATCACCCTTAATATTTTGAATGGCATCCTTCCCATGTCTCATATGTGTCTAGTTTCTTATTTTTGCTGGTCCTCTAATTTATAAGAGATTTGATATCTCTATTTGGCACAAGTTCCCATTTATACCCTGATGGTGATTTTCATGGATTGCTATCCATTACTTAATGGTCCTACCTAGCTATCGCATAGACCCATACATTAAACTTAGCTCCTCCTTTTATTCTTCATATAAAGATTCTTGACATAGTAAAATTTTCCAATTGGCCTTTGCATGTAAATGAGGCTCAACAAAAACATCAACCTCAGGAAACCATTCCTACAAATGTCTTCAAATTTTGGCCAGCTTGTCATTAAGGCTTCCTCTATATTTCTGCACCCTTCCAATTTTCCTGGCTCCCTCTCTCCTTTGAACCTTCTCACCAGATTTTCCTAACCATTTCTAAAGCAGAACAATTGTTTCCTTTCCTTGGATCCATGATCTCAGGGTCTTACTTTCTATTCAAGGCTCTTACAAAAGTTCTTTCTAAACCCTTTTTTTTTCCCTAGGAGGAATATTGATGCACATTTTTTTTAATTTTCCCCACTCCATTACTTAAACATATTGTAAACTAATCTAAGATGACATATTGATGCAAAAATAATTAAATCAATCACCTTATTGCTTTCTTAATTCTAGCTCTCATTGATTCTCTCCTCTCTTAATTGGTTCTCTCACTCTAATCTATCCACAGAGCACCAACACCAGAATGATCTTTCTACAGTGTCACAATGTTCATTTTATTCCCTCCCACGAGGGATCCCCATCATCTAAACAACAAACCTCAGAATCTTGTACAACAGACTTGTGTCCAAACATACAGGATTATTTCTCAACAAATTCCATTTCGCATCTAACATAGTAATCATTCTGAGCTATATGTATTTTCGCCATAGATGTTCATGCCCCCACCCCCAACAGTTTAGTTTACTGCAGCTTCTTTCCCTATTCCAACCAGTGTCTTCACATGGTAATTATTGACATTACTAATCTCATCTCAAGCGTAATATCTTCTTTGAAGGATTTAACCTCATCACATATTGAATTGACACTCTTTTTGTCCATTGAATTCTTTATGCTTCTAAAATATAGCTAGACACACACATGTTTACTTCTTATCCACACACCTCTGCTTTTTGAACCAAATCAGAGAGATTTTTAACCCTAATAATTTAAATAATACCTTGTGCATATTAAGCAACCAATAAACATTAAATGAATGAATGACTCTAAAGTTTAGCAATAGTTTGAAAGTGTCTAAATTCAAGGCTGTTAATATTTAAAAACTATGACACACCACACTTGAACATTAATTAAAAAACCCTCATAAACTATTATCTAAAAACAATAGATTTGAGCTTTGTCCTAATGTTGTATTTATATAACATCATAATGCTGGATATTTGATCATTCTGTCTAGATTTATCACAATTTCTATCAAATGAATGCATGCATTCTGCCTAGATTTATTACAATTTCTATCAAATGAACACTTATAAAACTTAAGCTTTTTATATATTATATGAAGTTGTTTCATTTCATTGATATGATAAATGTCCATCTCATATATGTCTAAATTTAGACTGTAATATTTAACATGCTATCTGGTTTAATAATAACACAGCATTTGAAATCAAAATAATCCTGAAAAATTCAGGATATACCATTTTCTGTGTGAGGGGCTAGCACTTTCTTTTCTGAAGCTCTTATTTGGGAGCTGGGAAGTAGAACGCTTGATTCTGGTTTCAATCAACCACTCTTGGGGGGTTAGGAACAAATATTTCATAAAGTTATTTTCAGTTCACATTTTGATATGTATTTTTTATTCTTGGATTGTCCAGAGTCTGTCCATGACTGAGCCAATTAATCCTCTGCCTCTGCTTCAGATGCCCCTTCTCATAACAGCCCCCAGTGGGTACTCTGCATTTGTGAAGTTAAGTCTCATTGATTTTGGTCCCCTGTCGTTCATTTTGCCTCCGGAGTCTCTGTCCCTGGTTTCACTTATCCTCCAATATTGCCCCATGAGAAGGTTTTAGTTTGTGCTTCTCAAACTTTAATGTGGTTACGATTTACATAGCTCTTTAAAATGAAGAATCTGCTTCCAGTATCCCAGATGAAGACACTGATGGTCTCCTGTCACAGATCTCGTTTAGCAAAAATTTATTAATAGTTGACAAACAATGGATTATTGAGTAAGTATGTTTATATTTGGGACTCTGGTTTCACTATCTAACATCAGGGGAACCTTGGATAATCTATATAAATGCCCTCACATTCAAGGAAATTTTCCTATACAATGTGTTATTAATACTTCACAGGGATTATGGGAGGACATAGGATAACACACTTAAAAGTTCAGTATCTTTTGAATAGGACGTTGCCCTATAACTAAATCCCCTTTCTTGCTTCTCCCTTCCTTCCTTGAACTTTCAACCTGACTCACTGTTTGAAAGAGTTTCTTATTCACTTTGGCTTGCCACCACTTGCTCCTTTTCTGGCTTTTAGTTTTATCTCTGGTGCTGTGGTCTATCCATAAGTTAACTGATCATTAATGATCATTCACACCCACATCTTTGCTCATAGCAGAACCCCTTAAAGTCACGAGGGCACACACTAGTAAAATCAGAATAATCATAACACTTTTTTGTTGAAACATAATATCCCCCCTAGATCTAGAGTTAACATTCATCCAGTGAATTTTTTGTAATTCACTGAAATCAATGATAGTCAATGAGAGTTTCTATTGGGCTGTCCAGTTTTAAAATAGCAGGTGCTCAGTAAAGGTTAACAACATTCCCCTTATAAATTTCTCTCCTTATAAATGAGCATATAATAAAATCTCTTTTTGCTAAAGTGCTTATTTACATATGTGATTTTCCATAACTAAGTTTGGTAACAGGATTTAATTTACATAAAACAAGTTTTTTATCATTTATATGATCCAGAATAATCAGTTTTACATAACATATTTTTTTAATTTCAAAACAATTTTTGAGTTTAATTTAAAAAGCCACAGAGCACAGAATAAAAATTATCATCATCTTTGTGGAATGTGGTGTATAAACAATTAGACAAGCAGGCAAATATTATACTATATCAAATATAATGCAAACCAAAATAATGTGACAGATAAGATTTATGCATGAAGTGAGTGTGAGAAGTAACATTTAAAAAATAATCTGTCATTGATGTTCCATTTTTAAAAACCCTGTTTAATAAAATTGAAAAACATTCAATTTTATTGCCATTTTCTTTGGTTCAAAGATAGAGTCCATCTACCTACAATGGTGAACTATAGTTTAGTGCAATATCTTATGAATATCACAACTTCTTATATTTTCTTAGTTTCTCTGATTCAAAGGGAAAAGTTATGTTAAACATTGAGTTAGGGTTTTTCAGAAGTTGTTAGTCTGGCATAATATGAGAAATATTTTTGTTCTTTTTATTTTGTTGTGAAATGCAGTATAATTAAGCTTTAGAGTTGAATGCAGTTGGACTCCTAATCAAAAGTTTGTTCTAATGACCTCACCAAAAAAAAAAAAGGTAGACTTAAGGACAATGGATAAAATACTACTTTTCAAAGGGAAAGTTTTATCATCTATTTGTCTTGCATAAAAATACACCCACCTGAACATATCTGCATTATAATTTATAGGCCTTTTCGGATTATCAGATACCTGTCCCCATTCAAGAGTTCTTGTCATGTTTCACATTTTAAACTTCATTATTTTAAGCCAGCTATTCCTCACTGGTTTCACTAGTGTGCTAAAAGTTGAATGCCAAAGGACAAGCACATATGAACTGTTTTTCCTTTCTTCAGCATGGACATTTTTAATTTTATTTTTCCTCTTGAATATATGAATAGAGTAATATGGGTTAGCTAGTCATAGGATGTTTCAATTATACAAAATGTGGTTTTCCAAATTTTCAAGATCATGAAGATATGCACTGTTTAAAAATTTTTCTAGAAAATATCCAATAGACTTGTAAAACATACTAGCACTGAAACTAAGTGAACCCAGGTTTGCATCCTGATTACAAACTTCACTGGTGAGCAAATTTCTTATCACCTAACAGTAACATTTTTTTAAGTAATGGGAAACTGGTAGATTCATCCTCTCAAGTTGATGTGAAAATTAAATGAGATAATGCATTAAAATGTTTAACTTAGTTCCTTCCACCTGGTACTTGCTTAATACATTTTAATTATTGTTATTACTAATTTAGCTTGATTTTGTTATATATGAAACAAATTCTGACATATTTTTCCAAGACATTAACTCCAAAGTTCTTGTTTTTGTTAAATGAAGTACCATGTTCCCTTCTAGCATTAATATTTAATTGAATTAGCCCTGTCAATTACAATCAAAAAAGAAACACTGCATTTGTTATGTGTGTTCTTTCTCTCTGAACTGATTGCAGAAGACAAATGAGAACAGAGTTGGTACTTGGGTGGAGAGGTAAATGAAAGTATTTAAATAGTGAGATTATGTTTTTTAATAGATACTCCCTTTTTAAAAGATTTTATTTATTTATTTTTTTAGAGAAAGGGAAGGGAAGAAGAAAGGGAGAGAAACATCCATGTGTGGTTGCCTCTTGTGTGTCCCCTACTGGGGACCAGGCCAGCAACCCAGGCATATGCCCTGACTGGGAATCTAACCAGTGACTCTTTGGTTTGCAGCCTGGCACTCAATCCACTGAGCTACACCAACCAAGGCTAGATTATCTTACATGAATAAATTTATGACCCACAATTTACATTTATTAATAATTGCATGTAGAAATAGGTCCCATACAAAACAATATTCGTAGATTTATATAATTATACTTTGCAATCCCATACTGGATTATTTCCTTGTCAGGGAGGAAAAATCTTCCAAATTCACAATAATCTAACATCCTAGATATTATAGTAGTAACATTTATACTCAGTAATCTAATAAGAATATTTGAATTAAAAGATATTAGTGACTAGCATTCCCTAATCTGGATGCGTAGCATAAAAATTAATCACATAACTTTAATAAATATGCTTACTTTTGGTTTCTAATTTTGAATTTCAAGAAACCATCTTAAGAACCAACAAAAATGTTTTAATTTAAATTATTTTATCCAAATTTTCAGCAATTAAATGTGGTAAATATGAAATCTTCACACAGAATATGTTTTATGCACACATAACAATTATGGACAAATATGGCAAACCTATGTCAAATTGACACTTTTTTATTTTTATTGAGTCTATTGGGGAGACATAGTTAATAAAATTATATAGGATTAAGGAGTACAACTTTATCATACAATCATCAATACATTGTATCGTGTGTTCACCACCAAACATCAAGTCTCCTTCCATCACCATTTATCCCTTCTTTATGCTTTCCTAGTTCTTCCTATCCTACCCCACTTTTCCTCTGGCAATCAGCTTATTCTTGTCTGTGTCTACGAGGAGTTTTTTTTTAATCCCTTCACTTTTTTTCATCCATCTTTCCAAACCCCTCCCCTCTGACAGCTATCATTCTGTTCTCTATATCTATGAGTCTGTTTCTATTTTGCTTGTTTGTTTATTTTGTTCATTAGAGTTTACATATGAGTGAAATCATATGGTACTTCTCTTTCTCTGAATAGCTTATTTCACTTAGCAAAAGTTAATATTTTATTAGATTGTATAAATAAGACATTTTTACTGAATTTATGTTTGACTAACATAAATAACACTAACTTTATATCTAGCAAAATATGAAGAAGTAAACTAAATTATGTCGAATTCAAGTGTATATAAAGACAATTTTGTTAAGTATAATGTAAATTTCTAAACCATTATTTTATTTCTAAATATTGTGTCTCACTCCAGATTTATTGTAGTAAGGTCTCTATCCAGAAAACCTATCTAATAATGAACACCTGTATCAAAATTCATAATGAGTTTATTGTGAAATATTTAAGTTGTGACCATTATTATTCCTGTACACAAATCTTTAAATTGTATAAAACAACATCAATTCAATAACCCCTACACTAAAATATATATTTAATTTTGTAGCAGGTAATTTTATTCTTTTTTCTTTATAGTAAAATCTGTTTTAATACTGAATTTTTTAGTACAAACAAGTTTCTAGAGACTTAAATATATGTCATTCAAAGCATACCTGAATACTGCTACTAAAACACACACACACACTCTCTCACCAAATTGAAAGTAACCTCTGATGAGCAAGTGTACCAAAGAGTAAAATTTAGTCATTCATCCATATCAGCATGAATCTGTATAGTTCCTTCTCCTTTTTTTTACAATAAAGATGCATTTTGAATTATGTATTTAATATTTTCTTTTCCATTTTTTCATGTGTGGATTTTAGGATTAATGTGATCATTTAGCTTCTCAACTACAATAATTGCTTTAATTAAATTTTTTGAATCTAGGTAAAATTTTCAGTATCTGCAAAACTCAATTTCAGCATCAGTAACGAGTGTGCCCTCTCCTTGCTCTTCTCTTTCCAGAGTTATATGCCTCTTCAGAATTTCTCACAGTGTTCACATTTCTAATCTATTCATGATATAAACTATACCCTATAAACTATGGGATAAATTACAATTTAACTTTTATTTCCTCAATGCTGATACCTAACCGCTATGGTCACCCTCTCATTGCTGTTTAAAGCACTGATTTCCTTCCTTCTTCACAAGCTGTGATGACATTAAAGTCTATTCCATGAAATCATTCTTGCCATTACTACTCAGAGTGGGGATTACATAATGACCTTCTAGGTACTCAATCTCATACTATCAACTTTAGCATGGGGCACACTGTCTTCTTTCCATTTTTCTCACAGTTTTTGCATCATTCTCAGAAGTTACAATACAACGTTTACAAGGATAATTCACCCGACACTTATCACTGGCTTATCACATCCTGGACTTCCTTTCCTCTATCTTTTTCTCACATTCACTCTAGTCACCCTACTGTATGTCTCCACATGACCAATTTATGTCACCTGTGATCTTGATTTCAAATGTTTGTTTCTTTTGTTAATTTGCAGCCCACATTCTAAGTTTACAAACTAGGAAAGAGATTCAAATTTCAAAAATGTACAAAAATTGTTTCAGAACAAATCAAAATAGTTGGATCTATATAACACTCATATTGGCCAGGATCCTTAAACATGAGTGTTTTAATTATGTTGCTTCTATGAATACAGTTCTCAATCTTTTCAATATCAAAGTGTGATTTATACATTATTAATAGGTATGATGCAACCTTGAGAAACTCATTCTATGAGTTCATATTTACTGATATTGTAAGAAAATAGATGATTAAATTATGCTCTTCCTTCTTTATGATTTGTTGCTTAGGAAATTTCTCATTCTTCTTATTCCGTACTAATATGATTTCAATCTTATTTTTACATTTTGTCATTCAATAGACAATTTCAAAATAAGTCAGCTTTTTATATTTAGGTATTTTTGCAGAGAATTCAGTATAACTATAGTTTACCAAGACTTTATTCTTAATATTAATTTGTGATTACATATTATTGAAACATATTTATTTCAGATTTTCTGAACATGTTATATGATTGCATTTCTCATAACTCTAAAATGGTTGTTGCTGTTGAATCTTTGTGTCTACAATACAAAAGTTCTAAAAATGAAGATGAAGTCATTGGCATTGCAATTGCATAAGGAGAAAATCATCACATAAAGTCTTATGCCTCAGTAAAATTATTGGTCATTTAAAAATGTTTGTTTCTTAATAATCTGCCTAATAATTGAAAGTAATTTTCAAGTGGACTTATTGCTCATAACCTCCATTGAATGTATTGACCTTTCCTCATTCTTACTGTATCTTGACCCTCTTTGGTGTCCAAACTTCCTTTTTACTTAGCACTGTAATCATTCTCTCATGAAGAACATTAAGTACTATATCCTTCTGTTTTTTTTTTTTCAGCATACAAAGGCTTCAGAAGCCCTGCCATATGTAGGGGTTGTATAAAACTAAGAAATTGACTTTTATTGTAGAAAAATGCCACAAACTTGCTGAATGGACTCATTTCACATTTATAATCACTGATCTCAGAATCTCAAAACTATCGGATGATGCAATTCAACTGTATTTTCTCATATAATAATTTTATTCCATGTATTTTGTTTGATTGGAATATGTTAGGAAAAATCATCATTTTTTAAACATACTGAGTGAGAATAACCTTAGGTGAATTATTTTAAGATTTAGTTCAAAATTGCAGCTTTATGTAATCTCAGAGTTTATGAAAATAGACTTCACATTTGTAGACATGTTTCATAATTGTCATCTCCTGTTGTGTTATCACTGATTTAATTTGCAGTTCTAAGATATGTATGTGTGGGTAGGCATTCATATGTATGATCGTGTGTGGAGTAATTTTTATATGCATGAAGGAAAAAACAAGTTTGAATACAAATGTAAGGTTTCAGAAAAGCCTCTTTGCCTCTCATGACAGAGGAATTGGACAGGACAAGCTGATGCTATCATCACAGCGATGGTTCAAGAAATAAATTGGAGCTCCTGAGCCCTGGAATCCTCTCAACTCCCAACTCAGGAAATGCATTATTGAAGCCCAACCCTCTGGAAAACCCCTGTAGGTTTCAACCCACAGTTTCTATTAAAAATGTAACAACAAAAGTAATGGAATCATAACAGGTTATGAGAACTTGTTTCTTTCCCTCCTCTTGCACCATATAAAGATCAGGGGTGGTCCTGAGTGTTGTTACCATGTCTAAAGGTGTTAAGAAAAAACAATTATTTCTTTCTAGAAATGTCAGACATTATATCTCAGAGGTAAACTCCAAACCACCCCACATTCACATGTTGTCTGTGACATATAAATAATAAAAAGGCCAATCTGGTTTTTGAGGTTAAATTATTCTATCACACTTACATTTCTCAATGACCCTCAGACTAGTGTAAAACAAGGTTATGAATATAAAAAATCTCTAAATATTAATGATAAAACACAGATTTTGCTCAATCTCTTATCAAATTTTAGAAACCTGGAACAATCCCAAACCCTCCCTGATGAAACTAAATTTGATAAGCTGTAAGAGATGTCACAAAAAATAAGAATGTCAAGAACAATTGGTTTTTTGTTACATTCTGTTTGGCATTATTGCATCCCTCAAATATCTGAAAAATGAGTAAATTGTTCCTTCCATTGGGTACAGCATGTATTAGCCCTGGGTGACTACACATGAAACAGTAAGATTAACAGGTATTTTGAGGGCAGTGTTAGGCCCAGTGAACTGTGCTTTATCATTTATTTCTCAAACTTGTTCTCCCATATCAGGTATATCTCTTTTCTATGATCTGAACTTTAGTGTGTTGAACTGAGATATGAAAAGAAGGCACGTTCAATTGTTGACTTAAAAAAACATTATTTCTGTTGATTAGGTTCCACTTATAGGTGAGATCATATGGTGGAACCTAATCAATAAAACAAACAAGTGAGCAAAATATAACTAGAGACATTGAAATTAAGAACAAACTGACAGTAACCAGTGGGGAGGTGAGAGGGGACAATGGGGACAAAGGGGGGAAGGGTTTACAGGAACATCTATAAAGGACAAATGGACAAAACCAAAAGGGGGTAAAATTGAGGGTGGGAGGTGGGGATGTCTGGGGTGGGTAACGTGATAGGGAGAAAATGGAGACAACTATACTTGAACAACAATAAAATGATTTTAAAATAATTATCCAGTATTGGATGAAGAAAAACATAATATATTTGCATAAATGGCAGTTGTGATGTTATTTAGAGGTAAGCGTCTTTGCTCAGAAACAAAGTAAATTACTGATAGATGTCTTGGATTTATCTGGGTGGGTTAATGTGTATATACACGTGAACTGTATCCAGAGGATATGTAAGAGCATACAAAATATAATTACCCTAATAAACAACCACCATCATCTTAAATTGACTGCTGGGGTTTTTTGTAATAATTTTCAAATTAGGTAGAATTATTATGGTATACTCTAAGGAATAGTCTCAGTTATATTTACAGAGGTGGTTTTATTAAAAATGCATTAGGACATTTTAAACATATTTTATCATTTAATTTATCAGTCACTTTTCTGGCTATTTCTCACACAATATTATTTTAAAACACCATTTCTTTAATGGTACATTCTTATGCTTGTTAACTGATTTATTAACTTAGAGTCTAATTGGCAAGAACCTGGGTTTTAAAATACAAGAACAAAAATAAGATGCTTGGTAATGTTTAGAATTAAATACATAAGATTGTAGTAAAAATTATTTTACTCTAGCAAGAGTATTCTCATCTAAATTAAAGTAAGACAAAGTAACTGGTGTTGTTAGAAAGAATAGCAAAGCCAGAACCAGGTTCCTGAAACAATGGAGTCATCACCAATTTTATAACCTAGTTTAATTCGAAGTGTCAGTCCCTAATCAGCTCTGTTTCACAGTGTTTTGCTCCATAAAAGCAGATTTGTTTAACCACAACCTCCGTTTCAGCATGACTGGGTCCCACTAATAACGGACAGAACCAGGCAGATCTCACGGGTTATATGAGGGGGATAAACTGAATCCATCATTTGCTGGAGAAGCAAAGGAAAAGTGACAGGCCCATTCATGCCTTGGAGACATTTTTTGGTCTACTGAAAACTTTAATCTGTGCACTCTAGATGAACCTCCGCACTCCCTAATTTGGAACATGTAGCCATGTGAGGAGTCTGTCTGCCTCAGATACGGCAGGCTGGCTGCTGTGAAAACAGCAAGCCCTCCCAGCAGTTTTCTTCTCTAAATGCATCCTGCCTTGAACTTTGCACACGCATATCAGCTCCATTTACAGAAGGATTTCAGAGTTAATTAAATGCTGAATTTGTTTCTTCAAACATCACATATGCCTCAGGGTTAAGTAATAGCATTTAGGCAAGTACTTTAATTTAGGATTAAGCATACTGTATGTTTTTGAGGGAATTTTATTTGTGTAAGTATACATCTTTAGAGAGGGGGAAATTTTCCCCCTCTGTTACCATAAAAGATTTTAAAAATAGCTTTTAAAAGGCACCATATCCTAAGAAATGCTGCAAATCAGCAAATTCAAAATCACCCTTTACTTAAAAAGCATTAAAAGTGGACAAATGAGGAGAACGATGGTAAAATTGTTGCTTTGCTGATAAGGTAGTGGATTGACTTGGACCAAAGTCTTGCTTCCAGGTTTGAGTACTCTTTGCTCTGGATTTGCTCTGTATATCCACAGGAATAATCCCCAAAGCATATTATTTACAAATATTTTGGTAAAAATGACAGATCAGGTTTTTATTATCAATCTAGCAAGTCAATGGCAACATGTATCACATTCTCCCACTCAAGAGTCTAACATAAGACAATAAATATTGTCGTTCTTAATTTTCTCAAAGGTGGGTACTTAACATTAGAGTGCGAGCAAATGAAGAACAGAGAAAACTGTGAATCTGGTATCATCTTCAGCAGATTTACTTTTGAAATACTGTGCTATAAAATCTTCACAATAAATATAGTACCTTGAGTTCATGTTCATCGATATATTTGGGCATCCTGTGCAAGGATGCTGCACTTTAACAAAATGATAAGTCTATTTGGTTTTAGATTTATAAAAATCCAGAGGATAGTTTTTAAAATAAAACTTAAACACACACACGAAAGAAAAAAAAAATGGTGCATTTAATGTTTGAAACACCCACCCTAACTTTTTTCTATTTATGTTTAAATTATTGAGACTTACTTGTTTAACTCAGGATGAAGTGCCTCTTTCCTTTCCTCAATGTCTTCACTAGCTGTATAATTTGAAATGAAAATAATTGTTGCTATTTTTGAGGTACAGATACAATTTGGCAGCATTTGGTGTTTTCTGTAGTCCTATGAGCATGTGGACTCTTGGAGGTAAAAAGTTCAATTCATGAAGAAGAACAGAGACAACAGAAAGCTAGATTGACTACAGTAAAATAAAACATCCTCGACACCCTGATGAACAACCCTCCCATCCATAAATCTTATTAATCAGAGATATTTCATAATAAAGTGAGCAACGAGAAAAGTATGTCCTGTTCCGACTTGCTCAGATTTTTTATTACTTAAAAGAGAAGATTGAAAAAAAGATATGACCAGGATCATGAAAGATGAATAATCAAGTCAAGAAACAAACTTTTGTCATTTGTAGAATATAAACCATGCATAATATTTTGAAGAAGCCTATATATCCTATACTGAATGTTTCAAATTTAATATTTGCATGTGTGCAGATTTCTATCTGGTGTGTGAAAGATTTTCATTTTAAGGAGTTATATCTATATGTCATGTAATTTCCGTTGTTTGACCTGTCAAGATAAAAATGTGAATTATTCTAAATGTGTACCCTATCTAAATCCACTGTCCAGAAATGTATTTCTGGAATGCTTCTTGTTTCAGTTCTTATTATTTTAGAGAATAATTCTTTTATTTTCTTGATTTTTAAAACCAGACATTGGAAGAGAAAATTAATGAAAACTAAGTGATATGATCTAATTGTGAGTAAAGGCCTCAGAAAGCATTGCAATTTTGATACTTTAACTTAATGTCTGAGGAGAATCTGCTATTAAAATAAACCATTGGTCTTGAGAAAAATAACATATAATGATGTAAACATTTAAAGGAATGTAAGTTCATTAGTTGATCAAAGTGAATGATTTTTGATTGATTGGAATGATTATTGTTTTGTAATTATAAAATAACAATTTTATAAATCTTCAAATTCATACATGTAGTAAAATTATTTTAAATGATTTTTACTTTGAAATTATTTCTGGTTTTTAAATATAAAACAACAAAATAATTTTTGGACAACTTCAATACTGTATAAAAGTAAAAACAGACAAATTAACTCTGGATCAAGATGCTTAGAGAGCTTCACACTTTGGCACACTAAATTTTCACTAGGTAGACTGCTCTCATTCAATCCACATAGACATAGTTATATGAACATAGATAAATACAAAAGTGGGATTTTGATATTTATTTTTATAAATCTGTTTTATGCTTCTGGACAATAGTATATCCTAAATATGTATTATGTTAAAAAGTATTCTTTGGGAATAGAAGTTTTGCTAGCTTTGCAATTCTTAATATTGCAGACATAATATAATTTAGTTGATTAATTGCTTTTGAGTATATTGGTTATTTCCTTTATTCCCATATTAAAAACAACCATACGCTGTGTGATTTTCATTAAAAATAGATTCCTGGTAATTTTTAAACTGTCCATTCTAGGTACATAATTCAAATTTCTTAAAAAATGTGTTTAAATTATAATTTTTTTAAATTACATTTTGGACTCCTAAGATTAACTAGTATAAATGCATGATTATTGGATTTTAAAAAAATTTATATAAGTATACATTTGTATGTTTTTATAATTAATATTAACATTTTATGTTTATATAATCACTCATTTATTAACAATATTTTCTTTTATAGTTTAATTTGTTTAAAAAGTTTACTTTCGTACACATATAATTTCAAATGTTATGATTACATGTGACATTTTACTATAATTTATGTTACTGTATGTGTTTATAAAATGTTCCCTTAAATAATGAAAATACACATATATATTTATTGTGTTAATGTTTTGTTTTGAATATTATCTCATTACCTATGACATATATATGTAATATGTTTATATATGGTAGAATAGAAGAATTAATTTTAGTTTATTTTTAATAAAAAGTCACCCCAGAACGATTTATTAAATAATGTATCTTTAATTTTATTCATAGTGTATTCTTTAGCATATACTAAAATCTATATACTAATGTCTACTTCTGCATTCGATTTTGTTCCATTAAATTCTCTCTCTCTAATTCAGAAATAGAACATTTAAATCCTAGATATCTTTAAAGTATATTTTAACATTTGGTATAATTCTGTATTATTATTGTTTTTTAATCTTGACAAATTCTCTCCCATTAACATTTCCAAACCTATTATCATTCTCTTGCTAAGTAGTAAAAAATATCGTGTTATTTACATTTATATTTTATTTAGGGATAAGTTGCATTTTGAAAATATTTTTATGTTCATTTATGCAGTTATATAAAAATCCTATCTATATATAGGTACTATAGATAGATATAGATACATGTTACATAATATTTAATTTTATATGATGTGCCTTTTTATGGTAAGTAGAAATGAAATCTCTGAATCTATACTTCTAATTATTATTGCTACATTTTGGAAAATTTTGAATTGATTTCTATAGAGTCTTTATAGAGTATATCTCAATTTTATTTCTGTGGCTTATCTATGTGGGAAATTAAATCTGTAAAGATTATTTTCCCACAGGCTATTATATTAGTTAGAAATACTACAGTAAAAAACAGACTTCACACCATCCCCTAATCACTTTTCTAAATGCAAGAAGAGCATCGAAGAGCCACCTCTGCCATTATGAAGGGTATGCTCTTATTTTACACCATATATACACTTAGTTTCAATAGCTCTTTAATAAACTATTATATTTTTTCAAAGAATGACCTTTAATGTTTATATTTTTATTTTTATTATGTCAATTTAAGCTATGCTGTTTACTAATTTAAATTTCTGATGGTGGTGCTATTTTGCACCTGTTTACTCTTATGAAGTGATGCTTAGTTTATTTTAACTCTCTTCAATTAGATTAAGGTCTTTTTAGGGTGGCTTCCAGATTGTGTTAAATTTTATGCTTCGGTTGCTTGCAACACTTGGCTATTGTAAATTGTGCTGCTATGAACATTGGGGTCATAGGTTCTGTAGATCAAGAAACTGTGGTACATTTACACAATGGAATTCTATGCAGCAGAAAGAAAGAACTCCTACCCTTCGAGACAGCATGGATGGAACTGGAAAGCATTATGCTAAGTGAAATAAGCCAGGCAGTGAAAGACAAATACCATATGATCTACCTTTAACAAGAACCTAATCAACAAAACAAACAAACAAGCATAATATAACCAAAGACACTGAAATTGAGAACAGGCTGACAGTTACCAGAGGGGAGAGGAGAGGGAATTTCAGGGGAAAAGGGGAAGGGTTTAGAGCAACAAGTATAAAAGACACATGGACCAAAATTGGGGGGACTTGAAATGGGAGGGAGGTGGGGAGGGCTGGGGCGATGGGCTGGGATGGGAGTAAAAGACAGAAAACTGTACAAGAACAACAATAAAATAAAAAAATAAAATAAAATAAAAATTTTATGCTTAGGTTTTTATTTTTTTCACATTACTACTCTAACAAAATTTAAATCTTGTATTAGTGTATACTAACAAATTTTCTTATTTATTTTCTCTATTTACATATATATAGAGAGAGGCAGAGACAAATATAGATATAGATTCAGATATATATATACATATATACACACATACATACACACACACAAATATACACCAATGCAGACACATACTGATACTGATATATGATCGATAGATCAGGTCTTAGAGAGATAATAAATTTAAACTTCCACGAAAGAATAAGGGCAACAAAATAATAATCACAAAATAAAAAGTAAAAAAAAATAATAAAATAAAAATAAAGTAACCAAAATAATTCCTCCAGTTGACTCCCTCTTATTTATTCTTGGGTCAGGTGATTAGAGGTCAAGTTGTCAAAATAAGGTTATTGGGTGTTGATCCTGCCCTCTCATCATCCCTCAACTGTCACGAGAGCAGGTGTCTGTCACACTAAAGACCTGGACACCACTCTTTGGCCCCAGAATACTGGTAAAGGGTAGTGTGACTTTGAGGGGCAGGCATATTAACCTCCATATGAAGCCAAGTGAGAAATCTGCTCCAGTGGATAACCTTGAACAGGGAAAAAAGAATGCTCTCTTCCCAAGCTGGGCAGAAAATGTATTCTAATGAATTATTCCAAGTCTGAAGTACATGCATGTGGGTTCTTAAAGCTTTTGGGTAAAAGCAAACAAACAAACACCTCAAGTATCAGATATTTCCAGTTGTGAACAAATGTTTTTTATTTCTACATGTTTAATTAATCTAAACACATTCAGATGAGTTTTAAGGTTGGAGTTGAGACTCCTGTCTTGCAAAACAATATAGAAGGTATTGGTGATTTCAGGAGCTGTAATGCCTGTCACACAAAGGCTCAGCTTTGGGCACTGTCATCCCTTGCCCCTTTGCTGCCTGTCCTTCAATGTTCCATCCCATGCCAGGGCAACTACCTTGACTGATCATGTGTTTAATGAAAGTGTAAAGTTTTATCTAGCCAAGTAAAAAAATCTCATCTTGTGATAGTAATGCTGAAATTGGATATTTAGGAGTTGTTTGCTGGTCTACCTATTATCATGTGTTCATACTATATATTCACTTGTTCACATTTCTTTATTCATTGAGCAGACAAAGTTTATATCAATACTTTCCTCTAACAAATAGAAGTTTTAGTGCAATTTTGAAATCATTTTAAGGTAGTTAAAAAACTTTAGAAAAATGTTTTAATGCCATTAGTTTGGTCTTTCTACTTCATCAGTTTCATGAAAACTATTTTTCTTTATATTTGAAACTAATATGTATTCTTGAAGTTTAGTTACTCGTCTTCAAAAGTAAACTGATTCATACAAACTAATAGTCTATAAATGCAAGCATAAAATTCACGTAAAAGCTTTTATAAATGGGTATTCCATAATTTGTAAGAATGCATAAATATGTATTATTAGTGATTTTTCATGCTTAAAACTTGTCATACTTGTAGGTATTACACATCTAGACATAGACAGTCCTTTTTGTTAGTTTTTTCAAGTTACAAATTTCTACATTCACTCATTATGTATAAACAGCAAAGAATCTGGAGGTAACTTAGTATTTTAGAAAATTTTTGCTAACATTTATACTCTATTTTTAGTCCTTAGTGTTTTCTTAAAAACTGGAAAATTCATAACTTGCATCTGAGAAAAAGTTATATTGTCTGTCAAGCAAAGTATTAAATTTGAAGTCACAAATTACTTGTTTCTTTCCAATAAATATTTTGAATCATGATTGTTAGTGATATTTTAGAATGTTTGCATACCATTGCATTTGATGTTAATATATAAAAAGGAAACACTTTACATAGAAAGTATTGTGTATTTTTTTTCATTTACTAAGTGTGATTGAGGTTTACCTGCTGCTTTTAGAAAGATTGAAGGCAGAGTGCAGAGGGCACTCAGTCATGAGTCTGGGATATTGGGCACATCTTAGATATTCCACTAATTATTCACAGAATTTTGCAAAATCTTCATTAGAGATAAGCCGTATCAGAGTTTATTTCTCTGTGCATGAGTCTTGACAGTTAGAATGCTATATTTAAAACTGTTCAAAAATTGAATCACTATAATAAATGACAGTCATATTGTTTTTACTAATTCTGTTATTATTATTGACACATTAATGTTAAAACAAAGAAGAAGTATAATTAGTTTGCGATATGTAAGCAACTCTGTTGAGTTGGAGCAGATTGCCTTCACTCTATATTTTTCGAAAATGTGAATGGTCTGGTGCTAAGCATGAGACAAAAGATTAAACAAACAAACAAACAAAAACAGCTTCTTCCGCTCTGTCCTGAGAATTATGTGAACTAACTTCAAAAAGATAAAACATAAATGTACATAAACAAGGACAGGCCAGTTAATCAAAAATAAGTCAAACTTCATGCACATACAGAAGAAATGCAAAGTTAGGAGACAGTTGCTATGATCAGAAGTCAATTTTAGAAGTCTGGAAAATCTGTGTGGCTCACCACTACACTGAATTACAGGAGTCAGATTGTTGACCAGATTTTTAACATAGACTTTTAGAGGGTGAAATAATACTTCTGAATTGATTTAATATTGAAGATATTAACAAAGCATTAATAAAATTGTCCATTTTTTATTTTTTTGTTTTTTTTAATTCAGTTAGCATGAGGTTTCATATTCTTATTGACACAAATAGTTTAATATGTATGTTCTTTACATTGTTTATTTTTTAGTACAATTCACTCATAAATTCCCCATGAATCCTTGCTGCATGGTGTACATGCAGTCTCTATACCCTCCACTTGCCTTACAAATGAACATTGCCTTCACCTATGGCACATGTTAGGTACTAAATAAATAAATTCATTTCTATTCCACAGTTATGGCTTTGAATTTTTCTGCTGTTTATGTTCTCTACCCCCTCTATTAGCTGCCACCTGAGACTTTGACCTTCTCCGTAACCTTGTTTTTCACATTAAGTCAGTGCAGTGGTGTTCTTTCATGATAAGCTTATAGATAACAAGAAAGGGCTAATTTCTTTAATGCTCTTCATTTTAATTTCAACTCTTACCCAAGAGTCCCCTTTCACCTCAATCTCCAATCTCCTTCTCAGACACCCTCTTCTGAAAGTTCTCAGAGAATTATTAACCCCTCCAAAACTATCACAATAACCAGAAGTTGCTGAATCTTAGTCCATTTGGATTGCTATTAAACAAGTATCATAGGTTGGGTGACTTATAAACAAGAGAAATTTCTCTTACAGCTCTGAGTCTGGAAGTTTAAGTACAGACACTAACAGATCCAGCATCTGGTGAGGACCTGCTTCCTGGTTCATAGATGAATGTTTTGTAAATTTGTCCTCACATGGTGGGAGGGATGAGAACACTATCCAAAACCTTTTTTATAAGAGCACAAATACCTTTCATGAGGGCCCCACCATCATTACCCGATCATCCCCAAAGGCCTCATCTCCTCATACCATCATCTTGGGGGTTACAACTTCCACATATGAACGTGAAGAAGACAGGAGCATTCAATTTAGTCTGGGGCCATTCCATATTCTGTTGAATTTTGAAAATTTGTATTTAGTTTCTCATTTAGTCAAAATATAATTATATTTCAAGGAGAATGGTTTACTCTTACCCAATTCTACCATCATTGACACCACTAATATGGCTTATTGTTTTTCTGAAGATGGAGGATTCTTTTAAGGGACAGATAGAAATTAAAAACTAGAAAATCAGGACAGAAGCTACAGATGGTGGTAATGGGAAAAAGAGCTGGTAAGATATAGGGCCCATGTGATCAATAAGAAAGGTGGTGATTAAGTGACCAACAAAATCTTGTTTAATTTCATTTTTAGGGATTGGAACCATCTGTTCTGATTTGCTAAAGCTCATTTGTCTTTTTTAAAAAAGTATTTTATTATTGTTCAATTACAGTTGTCTGCATTTTCTCCCCACCACTCCCCCCCAACCCCAGCCAAGCCTACCTTCCTCCCTTGCTTCCACCCTCCCCCTTGGTTTTGTCCAGGTGTCCTTTATAGTAACTTGTGAGAACCCTTCCCCTATTGTTCCCTCCCCCCTCCCCTCTAGCTATTGTTAGACTGTTCTTAATTTCAATGTCTCTGGTTATATTTTGTTTGCTTTTTCTTTTGTTGATTGTGTTCAGTTAAGAGGGTCTGATGAGAGTCTGCAGTCCTTGAGCAACATTCTGGGAACATCAGTCCTGACCTTAAACATTGGTATAACCCTGTTTTTAGAGATACTGACCCAATCCACAGTGTCCCTACAGCTGATCCCTTTTCTAAAGACATTCCTCCTTCTCAGGGTCATAGGAATAGCAGTAGAGAGCTACTTTTATTTCCTGTAATTGGATATGCTTCTGCCCTCTCTACTTGGGACACTTAATACATTTTCCCATGGAAAAAATACTGATTCAAGGGAAGGGGGGTTGATATTTTCATGGATTTGAAACCATACCTGTGTTCAGTATGCATTAAGTTGTTTTTATGGATTTGGCTAAGAAGCCAACCCACACTTCCAACTCTTTCCATAGGGAAAGGTCAAGTTCAGGGCAATGGGTTATAAAACCAACTATTGGAACATAGCATATTTATCTGCAACTGAAGTGAATCTCCACTGTGAAGGAGTATTGGAAAAACATGCACACCAACAGCAGTGCTTAGCTAAGCTTTGGAAGCCACAATTCTAAACAAAGCATCAGGTTTATGATGTTGTCCTTGAGGAAAAAATATCTTTATTTTGAATGTGTTATACTTCTATAGTTAACAAGTTGAACTAAGCATAGTTGCGTTATTTCTGTTTTACTTACAAAACCTAGCTGGCAGGTTTGCTTTTCAGTGCTTTGTTACTTAAGCCTAGCTAAACGGTTAAGGGCATTTAAAGTTCACTCCCAAGCTGAAGTTTTTTAAGCATTTATTTCCTTGTCAGAATTATTATGTCAGCAAGTATGTGTGGGTGGTAAGGGGGGCCCTGGGAACACTAACCATTCACCTGATTAAATACAATGCTGCAAAAATAATATCAATGAATATATGAAGGAGCTATCAACAAATCCTAGTGTTCTGGGCTTAAAAATTAAAGTTTTTTTTTTTAAATAAAAGATACAAGCAACACCTATATAAATATATGTGGCCAAATTAGTTACAACCCTGAAAAAAATTTCCCATGGGGAGTGCTAATGTCTTATCTTTTAATGTGCTTTAAATCTGGTGTATTTCTTCAGTGAAGGGAATCAAAAATCTAGGCTATGGAGAGAGGAAACACACAAAAAGTTTGCTGCCCAATACAAAAATAATTGTAAGCAGAATACTAAGTGGAGTCTGAGGAATGGATAGTTTGTTGTAAGAATTTGGCAAATAGAAATTGGTAAACATGTCTACAAATAGTAGTGACTAAAAAACAGTGATATATACATGTGTCCACTGAAAGAGAGTGTGGTGGCCCCTGCAGTGTTATCCCCACAGGTCTAAGAATGTTGTGACATGTCTTCTAGTAAGCATAACTTTATCAGCAGGTTATGACTTACAAAATCACCTCCCCAGGTGAAAGTTGGAGATGAATGAAACAGGATTCTTTGCTTTAATAAAATCGTTAAAGGGAAAGCCGGCCAAATTACATGTTTCTGTTTATGTGTTCTACATTCATTCATATTTTCTGAAAGAACAAATAAGTACAATATGGGAAGTATATTAATCATGTTACTACTCTGGGTGGAATAATTTGTTAAACAGTATCATAGTTTCCTGGAAGATTTACTAAGCCTCTTAAATTATTTAAATCTTGTAGAATAATTTACATGCTGGCAAGAGCTGATGAGAAAAATAGATGAATAAAGTCATTAACTCAGAATGTTTCAGAAATACCTGGATGAAGAAAATGTTTTCATCTCTTCAATTCATCATGAAATACATAAGATGTATTAACCCTACTTTAAAAATAGCCTTTACGGATAATTATATTAGTTCATTATGTCATTTTCAATATTGTGTATAAATGTCAAAGATTAAATAATTAATTAATTATTTTCAAGTAAACACTTTGATGCAAATTTGCTTGCTCATGGCATAAATATTTTATTTTAATTTATTGATACATCAGTCAAAAGCCTTGGACATTTTTTCCTTGTTTTTTCATTTCTTTTTTTTTTTTTTTTGCAGTGACTTCTGGGTTATTTGCTGTTAGTATTTTGCATCTTCCTTCTGATGCTCCAAGAACTACATGTGTGTATGCCTACAGAACCTTGCTCTTAGATGCCACTTTATCAATCTAGTTTCTTGATTAGAAATTTTATTAGAAGGAGTTTCTAATAAAATTTAAATTGTTATCATTTTAAGGTGAATTTAAACAAAGCATAAAAATCTCAATAATGGAATTGTAGGCTGTGCTATAGATGTAAAGGAGATAATGTTTTCATTTAAATCTAAGCGTCTTTTGATTACTAAATGCATCATTGTTTTATGCACCACTGAGAAATAAAAAGTTTAAACTTTAATGAATATATAACAATAATCTACACATAATGTATGACTTTCACAGTAGCCTTTGGAAACTTTGAAATTTATTTAATATATTACTGGCAAGACATCTTTTTTTCTTACATTTTTGTAGGTGATAAGCAATCAGTTTCCACATATTAGTTGGAAAATATAACACCATATGACCTATTTGTTGTTTTTTTTAATTATTAGGTACAAGAAGTCACCTTGCTTTGCTTTGTGAGAAAATAGAATTTCAGTTATTCCTCAATTGCTTAAAATTTACCTACAGAGATTGAAAGATATCATCATGCCATCAATTTTTAGATGTGCCTTGATTTTGGAGTTGATAAATTGGGGGGATGTATTTCTATTCTAGATGAAATGCAATGCATGCAGGAAGAATTTTATTCCCAAACCCTTTTAATTTATCTACTCAAAGGGATGAACTGTCTAGTACTCTCATCGACCTATGGCCATCCATCCTGGACTTCAGTGACATCAGTAAGATATTTATCAACAGATGGACCATGTAATGGTGCACTGCATGATATGTGGCCTGGGTTTTCATTACTGATTTTCTGTACTAAAAATTTCAAGTTATATTATTAATATCTTTAGTTTACTTTCATTGTTAATTATACATTATTATACTTATATATAAACAAATATATAAGAAAGATTATATCTGTTCTCAGAAAGATTAAAAACTAGTTGATGGAGAATGCAAGCATAGGAATTTGTATTATTTCACAATAGTTCATGAAAAGCTACGTAATTTAGCATTATGCTAAGTGAAATAAGCCAGGAGGTGAAAGACAAATACCATATGATCTCACCTTTAACAGGAACCTAATGAAAAAAACAAACAAACAAGCATAATATAACCAAAGACACTGAAATTGAGAACAAGAGAGGAGAGGGATAGGAATATCCAGGGAAAAGGGGAAGGGATTAGAGCAACAGGTATGAAAGACACATGGACAAAAGCTAGGGGAGGGTGGAAATGGGAGGGAGCTGGGGAGGGCTGGGGTGGTGGGACAGGACGGGAGTAGAAAACAGAAAACTGTATAAGAACAACAATTAAAATAAAATTTAAAAAAGCTACATAATTCTGTATAATCTGATAAACGGATATTACAAAATGATGTTAATTGACACTTTATAGATTTCAGTTCATAGTGCAATTGTTCAGAACACTCTATAGTTCTTTGACCTCTTGTTAAAATTTTGGACATACTCGTAAGCAGGTGAAAACAGCCTAACATCTGATCTGAACAATTAAATTTATGGGACTGACTATTTGAGACTAGTATAGCTTTAAAATTAAATTGCTCATTGAAAACAATTAAAACTATAGACACAACATTTATGTTATTAAGCACTGCATTTAGAAAAAAATTGTATGCAGTAAGATAGCATAGAAATAAATACCTAGATAGACCTTTATATTTTGGCATTAATATAGGTAGCTCTAGATTTTAGTACTTTACCAACTCAGAATTTAAGGAAAGACATTGTACTACTTTTTCTCATTCTTTTTTCTGATAAAAATCTTTATTACACATGGCATATTTAAAATTTAAATTTCCCCTTTAAAAGTTAAAATGCATATTTTTAAAAACCTGTCATTAACTGACCTAATCTATTTGGGGATTTTATTTAAAATGCTGAAAGAAGAGAGGAAGATGGTGGAGAGGTAGGAGGGAGCAGATTCCACTCCTCCTGCACTCGGGGGAAAAACACCTAGCTAATATGAAGGAGAGCAGAGCAAACAGGCAACAGTACCCTAGCATATATGAAAATAGGAGACCAAAAATTGTAGTAGACACTGAGAAACCAGACGGTAAGGAGAGTGCTTTAGGACAATAAGGTCCCAGGGACTGGCATGGGGGCCAGGGTGACTGCAGCCCCGGCACAGTGCCCATCGGGTCTACCGCAAGGTCCTTGGGAGAGAGCTGGGTCAACTGCTCCCTTCCCAGCCAAACAGGGTTTGAGCAGCCCCTGGAGTGACCTGGTTGCTTGAAGTCACAGAGAGGGGAATAAAGACTAAGTGACAAACACACAAAGGCTGTGAGCATACATGGAGTCTGTGGATGCCAGCTCAGGAGAGTTGAGAGTCATGCCATGACAGGCCCTGACCCCAATAGTCCCTGGTCTGATAAGAGTGTTGGGCAGTGTGAGAGGCCAGGCCACTGTACGGAGCAGCAGGCATGAGTAGGAGGAATTTCTCAAAAAGAATAAGTGAAAAAAAGAGAGACAGTACTTGGGGAATTCTCCTGCAGCAATCACTCGTGCTGCCTCCCCACCCAGCCTGGCAGCGATCCCAAGGGGATGCTGGAGGCCCTGCTTGCCCCCATGGCACTGGGAAGGGGCCAGAGACAGCCTGGCCAAGTGCACAGAAACCCAGGGACAGTGCACTCTGCAGAAGGCCCAAGCCCACAGTGGTAACCCCAGGAAAAGTGCACTCTGAGGAAGGCCTGGAACCCACACCTAAGACCCCTTGGAGAGGTTCCAGGCTAGCTCTGGGGAGAGCGCCCCATTAGCCTTGGGGAGAGTGTGCAGAAGGCTGACTGAGTGCTGACAAGGAAGGGAGAAAAGCCCCTCAGCCTGCTGCAGCCAGCAAGACCAGATAAACCAGTATAGCCAGTTTGAAAACAAAAAGTGGCTTTTTTTTAAAGTCATTTCTTATTTTTTAATTTTTATTATTTTTTTATCTCTCAATCTTTTTCCTCTCTCTCCTTATTTCTTGTTTTATTCCTCCTTCCTTTCTTTCCAATTTTATCTCTTCTTCCTTCCTTCTTCTGCTTCTTTTTTTTAATAGCCACAAGTGAGACAAAAAAACCCCTGAAACTGTGAAAAGACCAGAGTTGGACCCAAAGAGGGGGAATCCCAACAGCTGAGACAGTGAGACAAATTTCACTTTGCTATTAATGAGATCCTGCAAGTTATTGCATATTTGGATTATTTTTTATTATTCTTACATCTTTTATTTTAATAGTATTTTTGTATTCCTCTTCTTTCTATTTAGTCTTTGCTTGGCTGGTCATATAGTATCATTTGACAGGTGTCCCCTGTTCTCTCTTTCATAGTGTATTGCTAATCCACTGTCCTTCACTTCACTTGTGTTCCACTAGCACACTGCTCAAGGTTCTATACTCCCTATTCTTGTTATCCAGATCACATAGATTCTGTCGTATGATTGTTGGTCTAATATTATTGTAAAAAAAATAGCTGTTCCATACAATTGTAAATACTATACAACACTCCTTCCAGATCTTAGCCAACTTCATGGTTTCCTGAACTCAATTACTGTAGTGGTTAACTCTATCCTCTCATACACTATGCCTATTTACTATTCTTTACTCTCATCTTACTTCAGAATCTTACTTCCCACAATTTCACTGCCTTCTAGATCCAACTTACAAACCTTACCTCCCCATCAAGAGTCTTATCTTCTCTCCATCCTTTCTAAAAAGTGGCCAGTTGGGTGGAATATTACAATTAACAGTATACATAACCAAAGAATCTCCTACCTCTACTCTACCAGCTGCTGCTGTAAATATCATAATATACTCTCATGATGTCTTCAACCATTTTGTCTTCCCCCTCCAAATGATCACAAAAAACAGTAGGTGGAAGCTGTGAACACCAGGATACCTGCTAGAAGAGGAAACCCAACAACAAAGGAACCAACAACAAATAACAACAGAAAAAGGTGAAGGAGGGAGTGGAAACCAAACTAACCTCAATCCAGAACCTATGTGCAAATACAACTAAATAGGGGAGAAATTACCCAGAACAAACAACTGAACAAGAGCAAGAGAGAATCCTTAAAAACTTGTACACACAGAACTAGCTTCAACACAACCTGCCCTCATCAGCAGAACAAAATACAAGAGATGATGGACAGAGTGACCCTCAATTCACCAGCTGGTGGGAAGGACCCACCAAAGAAAGACCCAACAACAATCAAAACCCAAAGACAAACACAGAACCAACTTAAAGGACAACCCAAGACCAATGAACTCGGGAGATCAAGGAGATGGCACCACTGAATCTCACAGGTATTCTACCACAGAAATTCACAACATAAACCCAGGGAACAAGAACAGATCAATTTAAGAAGCTGAGGCTAACAAGAAGAGTCTCACAAACAATGGGAAGAAAAAGAAAAAATCCCCAAAAGAAGGGAAAGGAGGAAACCTCAGAAAGAATGCTAAATGAAATAGAGGCAACTCAACTATCGGTATTTAGTTCAAAGCAATGGTTATAAGGAACCTCAATGAGCTCAGAGTGAATTATCAGAAACTACAGGGAAACTACAATGAGCTCACTGCAAACTACATCAACATGAAAAAGGAAATAGAAACTATCAACAAGGGCCAAGAGGAAATGAAGAATACAATTTCTGAACTGAAGAACACAGCAGAAGGAATGAAAAGCAGAATCAATGAGGCAGAAATTGGATCAGTGAGTTGGAGGACAAAGTAGAAAAAAACACCCAGAAAGAGCAAGAAAAGAAAAAGAGGATCAGAAAGAATGAAGAGGGATTAAGAGAAATGCAAAACAATATGAAACATAAAAATATCTGTATAATAGGGATTCCAGAAGGAGAAGAAGAGCAAAAGATAGAAAACCTATTTGAAAAAGTAATGATAGAAAACTTCCCTAATTTGATGAGAGAAAATGTCACACAAATCCAGGAAACACAGAGAGTCCCAATCAAGAGGGACCCAAAGAGGCCTACTTCAAGACACATCATAATTAAAATGGCAAAATTCCAAGACAAAGAGAGAATCTTAAAGGCAGCAGGTGGGGGGGGGGACAGGAATTAACATACAAGGGAGCCCCGGTAAGGATAGCAGCTGACTTCTCAATGGAAATGCTCCAAGTCAGAAGAGAATGGCAAGAAATATTCCAAGTAATGAGAACCAAAGGCCTGCAACCAACACTACTTTTCCCAGCAAGGCTCTCAATTAAGATAGAAGGCCAAATAAGGAGCTTCTCAGACAAAAGAAGTTTAAAAGAATATACCTCCACCAAACCAGCTTTGCGAGATATGCTAAAGGGACTGCTTTGAGGAAAGGAAGGAAAAGAGAGAGAGAGAGAGAGAGAGAGAGAGAGGAACACAGGTACGAAATAATGGCAATGAATAAGTACCTATCAGTAATAACCTTAAATGTAAATGGATTAAATGCTCCAATCAAAAGACATAGAATAGTTGAATGGATAAGAAAGCATGACCCACACATATGCTGCCTATCAGAGACCCACCTCAGGACAAAAGTCCAACACAGATTGAAAGTGAAGGGCTGGAAACAAATTTTCCAAGCAAATGGACAGGAAAAAAAAAAAAAAAAGGCCAGGGTAGCAATACTCATGTCAGACAAAAGAGACTTCAGAAAAAGGGCCATAAAGAGAGACCCAGAAGGTCACCTCAAGGGAAGAATCCACCAAGAAGACATAAACATTGTAAATATATATGCACCCAACACAGGAGCAC
>PVKU01006970.1:0-94623 GCA_004027475.1 Anoura caudifer
TAGAACTTATACACTTGACCCATGGACATGAACAATGGTGTTGGAATTGCCTGAGGGAGTAGGGATACTGGGTAAGTGGGCAAAAGGGGAAAAATTGGGACAACTGTAATAGCATAATAAATATAATACAATTAAAATAAATAAACAAATAAGTTTCAAAAATAGTTCTCTCAGAAAGGCTTAGGTCAAGGTGAAGTTGATTCTATGATTACTCAGTTTAATTTAATGACTGTGGCATGTACATATAAAGAAACAATATATCCTTCCTTTACATGGAATGTGCTTATTTTGATGATTGATTAAGATAAATACAACATTTATTTAACAACTACATTTCTTCATTGTCTTTGCAGAAGACAAAAATGAATAAACTATGGTTTTTGCTCTCTTCTGGTCCACAGTTTAGTTACAGAAAGAACTATATGTGACCATAACACAAAGCTAGATAGGTCATTTTATTGGGTGTAAACAGGAGAATCATCCTCTACGTATGTTATGGGAAATTCATCTACATATTAGGTGAATTTGGGAGACTAACAATTGATGGGATTTTTGAGAATAAGACTAGAGCAGTAAGAGCCACCAAGGGCACACAGGAGGCTAAGATGCAGACCCCCCGCCCCCTCACAGAGGAGTTATAACAAAAAGGGTCTGGTGAGGCTGTGCCTACTCTGGTGGAATGACCATTTTGTCTGAGGAAGGAGCACATAATTGGCCTGCCATGGACCAGGTGCCCTTGCATAGAGGAGTGTTTTGGATAAGCCATCATCCTAATAATAGAACTCAGAGAACCATTATGAAGGAGCAATGGATGTAGGGCAGCAAAGTAACAAATTCCCAGGTAATGAGAACTATGTACACACAAAACACTATGATACACACGAAACACTATGATAGGGAAGAAAATGGGTACACTAAGTCTAGAGATAAATAATAATCTATTACATCATGGATATTCTGTACATAGTCAATAGACAAAAGGGTCAACCAAAGTATCTGAGAATTATTTTTTGTTTCACATTAATGCCTACTCCCCTACACTGGGGAAAAAAGCCCAGATGATTATAGGTTTGTTAAATCCCATGTCTGAACTGACATTAACACTTGAGGACATTGGTCAAGGTGGGGAGAAATTAATACTCCCTGCATAACCACCAAATAACTGAAGAGAATACATGAAACAATGGTTTTCAACACATTAAACATTAGGTAGTGAAAGACAGTGATCCCTGAGAAGATGAAAAACTGAGATGAGCTCTGTGATTGCCCCAGGTTAACGTCTAGAAAGTTCCAGGTTGGAGCTTAAAGAGGGAAAACTGTGGCAGAGCTCAATGACTTCCTTAGCTGAGAAAACAGTGTGGGGAAAACAAGGCAACTAGAGTTCACAAGGCAGAGTGTTGTAGATCAGAGAGGAAGCAACAGATCGATCCTCAGAGCTTCCCTTAGAACATTCAGCTGAGTATGATCAGCATATGCAAGTGAGATAAACAACCACCTGAGACCCAGAATAGAACCACCCAAAAAGATTGGAGGAAACAATATCTAGAGGTTATACATAGGAACGAGGTCTTTTTCCCTCCAACCAGCCTGGAAAACCTCATAATTTATGAGGCATACAATAGGGTACTCAGAAAAGTTTTGTCCCAAATAGCCACTTAGCATCAAATTTATTATCTTGACCAATCTTAACCAAATGGACTCACATTCTAAGAATAAGTTTGCCTTACTGACTATGTTAGAGCTCACAGAGTAGCTGACCCATCAGCAAATGGATCTGAGAAACTCAATGGTAGACTGTAATGGATACTGAGGCACTCATTACCTCAACTGCTGGGAGTCTCAACTAACATTTGAAGATGTTCAGCTGGGTCCTTCTCTTGCAGTTGCCTTCAGCAGAAGAGAGCAGTCTCACCCAAGATCACCTGCCCTTCCTTGGACAACCCAAATCCAATGACTGTTTGAGGAATAGAAATAAAGGTCCAGCTCTAAAGCCACCCCACTTCCAGAGTTCCCTTTAGGACCCAGGGAGGCTTTTGTGATTGCATCTCAATTCAGTTCCTCCCTCTGCCATAGTCCTTGTTTCACTCCATTATAACTGTTGACCCTTGATCCTGAGAGCACTCCTTAATAAACATCCTCTTAGAAATGTCCAACTCAAGTTCCCCCCCCCCAACCAGGAAACCCAACTTAAGACCATTTCCTACCTAGGTTTAAAAACATGTTAAAATTTTGAAATAGTACAGAAAAGTTCTTTATAAAAGTAAATTTAGTGCCTTCCAAAGACAAGAGATGTAAATTTTTCTTAGATTAGGAATGTGCTTGAGGTTGAAGAATCAAGAGGCAATTGGCTTTCTCAATCAAAAAAGATGAATCTGCGATGAAGGTATTTTGCCCTACTGGTAGTGAGCGTATTGATGAGCTGGTCTGAGATATCAAAATGCTCCTGAGTGAGTATTTAAGTAGATTGGTTTTTAAGTCACTCATGAAAGAGGTGATAAAAATTATACCTTTTATGATTCTAGAGCCAAACTTTTATCATTCATAAAGACAAGCTTTAAAGAAAATAGAATACAAATCAAATCAATTGTTAGCATATACATTTCCTTTCAAATCACCCTTAAGTCCTTGCACTGGAATCAAACTGCTTTCAGCGTTAATATACTTCGGTTTTTCACCAAAATCCCTCTAGACAGCCTTCATTAGCTGCCAATACATCTCCATCACTGACCCAAGTAGTCTGTTCTCGCTGATTAGACTGTTGCAGCTAATTTAAACCATGCCTTTTGTTATGTCTATAGTAGCCTAATCAGCTAGGAACATTCTCCGACACCCTGACATCCAATCCGTCTCCATGTCACTGAAGCAGAAAGATAAAGATTATGGCCATCAAAGTATATCTTCAGGCAGAGATATAATTCTCCAAACTGTGCTTAGTTAAAATTTTCATGTTTTAAAATCACTGCAAGGATATTCAGATTTTTTGATAGAAATTTTAGGAAGCTCAGAAGTGTCCCACTTGTTTTATCTTGACTAGATCATATTTCCCTAAGTAAAGGGTAAGCCCCTTGAAGGAATAGATCATATTTTTTAATATTCCTTATAGTATTTTACAGATAGAATGATTTCATACATATTTATGTAACAATATAATTTACTGAGAAAGTTCCCTGTTGCTTTAAATTTTTTTCTGACAAAATCCCACTAGGACATAATGAAGGCATTCCTCTTCCATCAATAAGGACAGACCAGAATTGTGTTTCTAAAGTTTTGTGTTCTCTCCCACCTTCCCACCCCATGGTGGAGAAAGACTACTTTGTCTTCAGAGTCAGAGAATGGAATATGCCACAGGAGCTTTGGCTATCCTGACAATAATATTAGAGGATTGTGTGTTAAAAAGATGCAGGCTGAGATATCTTAGAAGAGGCAAAGAGGATTTTGAAGAAGAAATTGTCCAAATTGAAAATGCATGGTTAGATCTCTAAGAATGGGAAAGGAGATATTTGCAGGGTTTCTGAGATTGGTGGTAACCTGACCCCAATCAAATGAGTGGTAGAACCTTGGAAAGAAATGGCTGCCATTTTGAAAGTGCTGGGATATCTCGGGAAAGGGGCCCTATTTGGGGATTAGAGTCACCATCTGTGATTAGGCCTCAAGAGCCTTGAAACCAACAATGATTCTTCTTCAATTTAGAACTCTAAGCTCTAAACATCTATGCTCCAAAGGGTGAGAATGAGATCCCCAAATTAATCAGTGGACTTTTTACCAATCCTTGAAATGGATCAAACATAGTTTACAATATAAAGATATGTGTCATTTCTTTCCTCAGAGTACAGGAAAGCAATCTATATTTATCAAATTTGTTTTAAAATAACAATAGAAAAACAAACACTTGAACCCTCACTTTGGACAAGACACCATGTTAAGTTCTTTACATGTATTGTTCCCCAAGTTTAGGAGTAAGGCATTATTTAGATTTTCCCCAGTGAGACAAACAAGACACAAGAAAGTTAAAGAAGATGATAGATAGATGATAGATAGATAGATAGATAGATAGGTAGGTAGATAGATGATAGATAGATAGATAGATAGATATAGATAACAGATATAGATAGATAATAGATGATAGATAGATAATAGATGGTGACATGATAGATAGATGGAGATAGATAGATAGATAGATAGATAGATAGATAGATAATAGACAGAAGCAAAGGTGGTATTTAAATACAGGTGGTCTGCCTCTAGAGCCCAATATTTCATCGTCCTACTTCTCAATGGATGCAGAATCTCTCAGAAGATTCTCTATGAGTGTTGTTGTTTACTCCTGGGTCCAGCACAAGTAAGTTGTGAAATGAGTTTGGTTCCTGGTACCACTTGTTGAAAAGTGATTTTTGATCAGAGAATAATGAAGATTACAAGTTAAGCCTTTCTGCAGATATATTTGTTAATTCAACAAAAATTTAAAATGTCAGCCTTTCCCTATTTCCATCTTCCCACTTCAACATCAGATGTTTTCTTTTTCTCTCATTTAAATCTCCTTCTAGACTTGGCTGGTGCAGCTCAGTTGGTTGTGTGTCATCCTGTGAACAAAAAGTTTGCCAGTTTGATTCCCTGTCAAGGCACATGATTGGGTTGCAGGTTCAGCCCCTGGTTGTGTGCAGGAGGCAATCAATCGATGTTTCTTGCATCCATAGATGTTTCTTTCACTCTCATTCTCCTTCCCTTCCCCTCTCTCTATAAATGAAATGAAATGAAATAAATATAGAAAAAATCTTGCGCTAGTCCCTAGAGGTGTCATGGTGCAGTGCAAAGAACATGAACTTTGAAATTAGACTTGCCTGGTTCCATTTCTGACTTTACCACTTGTAAACTGTATATCCTTGGGCATAATGTCTAAAATATTCAAATATTTAGTATTTAGTAAAATGAAGACTATGATCTGTACTACATAAGGTTGTTTTGATGAATCAACAACCTGACACACGAAGTTCGGGGCGCCTGAATGATACTTGGTAGGTGTGAGTTCCCTTTGTCCTGCTTTGACTGCGTTACTTTCATGATGAAGAAATACAGGTGCAATTAGCCAACTCTTAAGTCTGTCCCTCCAGTAAGGAGGAAGGCAGAACTGTTCAAGCTGGAAATGGAAGATTTCCTTCCTCCCGTATGTGGAATTGCTTTAAGTGAGTAATTAAGAAAGGACCTCAATTACATTTAAATACTTGTCTTGATACTTTAAATACTTGCTTTAGTGCTTTTATACTTTAAGAGCAATGCCTTTGATGTTTTAGTACTTGTGTTTGGGGATGTTTCTTAGATTCAGAATTTGATTGCAATTGCAAGAACTTAGCGTTCATTACCTCAGATTCTGTAGGTTTATTTTTTAACAGTTCCCAAATACTGAGGCCCTTATTAACCCACCAGGAGGTAGAAGTACTGGTTTGCTTACATCACTGACATGCATTCTCCATTTTTGTGTTAGCCCAACTTTTAAACTGCAGAAGCAATGTGGCTTTGAAGAAAGAGCACTAAACCAGGGATCTTGACACGGGATTCTCACTGTGGATCAGTGCTCCCTTTGATCAAGACCTTGGACAAATAGCTCTCTGAGCTCTTTCAGGAGGGCACCATTTCCCATTCATTCTTATACTCAGAGTCCAGCAGAGTATTTAGAATAAAGTAAAAACTACAAAAAAAACTTAGTTGAACTGGAAATATTTTGGTCAATTAGATAATCAATTAATATAATAAGAATTATAAGCTAAATATACTGTTGTATTTTCAGCTGGCTACCTTGTGGTCATGCTTTTAATCTGGACATGGTGCAGCAGATTAGAGGAAGCATACTGTCAACGAAAGAACGTCCAGTCTAAGAAAGAGTCTTGTAAGAGTTTATTTGAGCCAAACTGACAACTGCCAGGAAGCAAAATCTCCACAGATTAAGAAAATGCTCTAGAGAATGCAGATTTGCAGATTTTATTATACATTAGAATGAAAAAAGGAGATGGAGGAAAGGTTGTATGAAATTCATTAGGGAGGCAGGAAAAAGCAAAGTGGAGAAATCTCTGAGACTGGATAAAAAATGAAAATGGAGACACGTACTTCTTTTCCATTGGTGGGCACAGGATAGTTAACATTTACTACAGCGCATGGAGATGGAATGTGGGCAAGAGAATAGCAATGTGGTCTCGTGTTCTGGTGCTGACGGTTGTGTTTTCAAGGGGCCTGGAAAAGAAGATTACACTAACACTTCAAAGGTATGTTATCTTTGATGCACCAAGACAAGAGACAATTTCAAAATAAAGATTGACCTTTGTCAAGGTGGACCTAGGACATGACTACCAACCATGTTCAGTCTATACTACGTGTCTACCCTGGTTTATAAGGCCCACCACGCTGGCCTCACCTGAGCTTGTCAGGGTTAGTATATGGACCCTTTTCATTCACTATGCTCATTCTGCATATTTCTAACTTAGTTTTTCATAGTGAATTTTCAAGAAGTATTCAACCAAATCTCTTCAGTCTGAGAGTTTCCTCTCAATACTTTCTCTTCAACCAAATCTCTTCAGTCTATGTGAGTTCTTTCTACATCTACACCCCCATCCATTTTATTTATTTTCCTGTGAAAGAAATTTCTTCAAGTTTTCAATCCTAAACAATTGCACTTCAATCTAGTTCAATATTTAGTTATACAGTTTTGTGTATTTTTTCCTAGGCTAAGCTTGACCCTTACTCATTTTTAACTTTTACAAACTCTCTTCATTCACATCATTAAAACCACAAGTTTATAACAGAACATTTATAAACAATAGTTTTAAGCAGGCATATAACAAGTTTTTAAAATAGAGGTGTAAATTGACTTCATAATCAGTGAAATCTGTAACTGAAAAGTTCTTTCTTTGCCACATGGTCTCATTTTCTATCTTGTTCCCAGATTGAAAATTTAAATTCTCAAATGAAAATGAATAAGCTCGGCTGACCCTATGTTAAAGGCAACTATTTAGTTATATACAGCACACATAGAAGGGACTTCTAACCAGGTGTTATTTATTTTGTTAAAAATCTCTATTTATATGAAATGCCCTGGCTGATGTGGCTCAGTGGGTTGAGTGCTAGCCTGCAAACCAAAGGGTCACCAGTTGGATTCCCAGTCTGGGCACATGCCTGGGTTGCTGGCCAGGCCCCCAGAAGGGGGCGCATAAGAGGCAGCCACACATTGATATTTCTCTCCCTCTCTTTCTCCCTCCCTTCCCCCTCTCCAAAAATAAATGAAACATTTAAAAACCTATATATATATATGAAATGAATTTTAAAGTTATTTCTATAATATAGTAATAAACATTTATAAAAGAAACTTTACTGAATTGTATCTGTGAGTTTTCTCCTACTGATGCTGAGGATAATTAAATCATTCCTGCGTCTGAGAATGTCAGCTTCCTCTCACTTGTGTGGTTAGGTATATTTCACTCCAGGCCAAGGAAATCTGGTGAGTAGATAAGATGTCTTCTAATCAGTATAATTCACAATGTGCCCTTCTTTACTATGAAAATTAATGGATCGGCTTTGTGAAATAAATAATATAAACTCTAAATGTTACAAAGTTCTTGCATTTGTATTCAAACTAGAAAAATGACAACAAATATGTGAAGAGTAGAATATCTAAAATCCTAATGTCGTGTATGAAGGACAGCAGAATATGCAACTCCCAAATATGTTGCTTTGGTATATTGATTATTTTGAGCTGTAGGCACTTGAGAAATAGTGAATTTCTCTGGGATGGATGTTCCCTGAATTCCCATTATCTGAGGAAGACACATCCTCCAAAAGGAACCCTATTGTCGAAAGTGCTCTCCCAGGGAGTTTCATTAACCAGGGATGATTAATTCTCATCATGGGAGAGGGGACCAGAAGTCAAGGCCACACTCAGACAAACTTTGTCACAACTATCACACCTCCCATCTACTCTTCTAAGGGCCCATTTATCTTTCCTAAAAATCATTTACTCTCCCATGAGAGACCTATGTTCTCTCCTTATTTTCTCCACTACTGGTATTTAGGCCTGAATTCTAAGCCATATTGAGAAGCGACTCATTTTCCCCAGGATATTTAACATGCATATATGAGATATACATGTTAATAAGCTTGTTTTTATCTTGTTGACTTATCTTTTATTATAGCTTAGAGCTCAAAAGTATACAGGAAAAATTATATTTCCTCCCCTATATGTATTTCCAGAAAATGAATATATCAACTACGAAATGGAAATTTTGCTTTTAATGTTTGGTTTCTTGTATAAATGTTTTAATCTGCCATAAATGCTAAAACATATAGTGATTATTCAAAATGTTTTTAAATAACCATCTTGAGGCCTATAAAAGTCAGGTGATATGGAGGAAGACACGAATCTTTCACTTTTGGTCAATAATTTGAACCTAATAAATGGTTTACCAATTCTGAGTCTCTGACCTATAGAATCCACTTTGTAGACTATGAAAATCATAAATCTGTATACATAAGAAAAGACAGTAGCTAAAATAGTTGATATACTAAAACAAGATAGAGAGTATGAAAGCTTAGGGAACCTAATTGTCTTTTGGGGCACAAATATTGCCCTTGGTAGAATTAGCTTCCGTCTTCCCCTTCTTGCAACATTATTCACAAGTTAACCAGCATGTTCTCTTTGATTTTTTTGTTATTTGGATCAGAAAGTGTAGTAACCTGTAGTTTTCACAGGGTTTGAACTCTAGATAGAGAGGAGAAAAGACACACAACAGCAAACAATACAAGGTAGAATAATAAATATAACATTTGAATCATAGTTTGTAGTTTACAAAGTTCTCACTATTTCATTTAATAAAAATGAATGGTTAAAGTTCAATTACATTCTGGTGTGCCTCAAGAATCTTTAAAACATTCAATACCCAATTATTTAGTCAGGAACACTGAACTCTTTTCCCTTAGATTATCAAATTTTAAAAAATAGGACAACTATAATAGAATAACAATTAAAAATTATTTAAAAAATGACAACAGCCAACACAAGAAGAGTCGTTCAGTGTGTATAATCAAAATTATACCCATTTTCTGACAGATTGGCAAAAGTAATATTTTTGGTGTTTTGCAGTTTTAGTGATTAGCTCATGTGTGCCACGACATGAAAAATGTTGAAAATCGCTAATGTAGAAGTTTGGAGAATAAAAAGATTAGAATGAGTAATAATAATTTGGAAAGTCTTTATTCATGGCAAGTTTTTAAGGGGTTCTTGAAATATGATAAGAGAATAGATTGTGCTGGTCTAGTATGTTTGCAGCATCTAAAATGACAACACTGGCAAAACATACTTTTGATATGTTTATACAGACACCAAAGATCTACTACAGTATCTGCTATTGGGAGAACTTCTGTTTCTACCACCCAGATCGTCCCCTGGTTTATAAAACACCTTCTGTGAAGTGACACATCATATACACATGTTACCCTGAGTATTTAACTTGGATCTCGATGGAATATCAGAATCAGTTTGGAATATTTTATAAGTACAGGCAATTCCTCAGACCTACTGAAACAAAATTGCAGAGGGTTGAAGAATTTGTATTTTTTACAAGCTTCAGGAGATTCTGGGGGTTAGCCAGATTTGAGAATTACTAGATTTGAGGTTAAAGTATCTTATTATACTATTTGACGAGGTTTTCTTAAAATTCAAAATGATGAAACGTTGGACAGCAGTTCTGATGGGGCTTCCATCACTCTCATGATTAAACTCGACTTTGCTAGGCCTCTGTGCATTCCCGGGCTCTGGGCCTCTTGGTAGGCCCTCAGGAATGTCCAAGAAGGCAAATTCCAGAATTTATTCAACCAAGAAGATACTGATCACAGTGTTTGGAACCATGTTAGTGAGGACCGTCGGAAAAGTGGTATTTGGTTCTAAGAGGAAGATGTACGAGTAATAGAGCAATAAATATGAACTGCCTCTACTTGAGTATAATTACCTCACTTAAAAAAACATTATTTTTATTAATTAAAAGTCACAAAATGGAATGACTTTAAAAGAATAATCTAACCACTGTTAGCTACTTCTACTCTAAACAAGGTACAATATACTACCAGATTGCACTTGCAACTCATTCAAAATTTGTGTTGGAACTTGTGGCTCTCTCCCTTCTTCGCTACCATCTCCTTCACACTCAAGTCATTGATTGAGACTTTCTTAAGTTTGCACTCTTGAATGTTAGAAATACTGGTTTAATCGAATTTTAGGTGTCCCAGAGGTTGGAAGGAAGAATATTTGGCCAAAAAAGCCTTCCAGAAGCACAGCACAAATTACAGCACAGAGGATTACTTTATACTGTTTACATAAGACATATGGTCACAACTCTTACAAAGTAAATATAACACTTATCTATTAATCTTGAAATTTCCATGAAACTTAAATTCACTCAGATTTTTTTTAAAGTGCTATAGACAGTAAGCCTTATAATAAGCTCATTTATTCATTTGACAATTGCTAAGAGTCTTCTATGTGTCAGAAATTATATGCTGGAGATGCCAAGATTAAATAACACCTTTAATTGGGTAGTCCAGAAGTGTAAACAAATGTGAACAAATATTGGCATATACTCTGCCAAGAAGTAAAAATACAAAATATAGTGCCTTGGCCAAAAGAGGATGTAATCAATACTTCCTTGAGAATGGGTAAGAAAAAAAAGTAGATGAGACATTTGAGTTGTATCTGTCAGGAAAAGCAGAATTTATTTTAATGACCTGGCCAAAGGAATGAAAGAGGATTCTAGTGGAATCGGTATTTCCCCACCATGCATTCCCACACAGATACTGATGCTGGGATATTTCTCTCTCATCAGACTCTGCACAACCTAGTACCTGATGTCTCAAGTGTTCATAAAATACCTTAGCCATGAAAAATTGGTGTTCTGTTCACAATGGGGATGCTGAGATGAGAGTCAGCAAAGTGTTAGGCAGTAGACTGATGTCTTTTCTGCTGAGGAATTCAGAGACATCATGCAGGCCCCTGTGGATATGACTCTCCCCTGACAGCTCCATGAGAAGCAGCCGACAGGGCCCCTTAACATAAGTGACATGTGGTAGTCACCGGAATGCAACAGAGCGTCTGCAGGCATCAGCTCAGCTCCTTCACAACAAACTGTGGTCAACAAAGAGCAGTGATAGTGGCTTTCTTGATTCTAATTCACTGACCTCATCATTTTTTCTAAGTGACACTTATTGAGTAGCCACGCTACTCACCCCAAATGAACGACCATTACTATGACCATCAAGGGTGGGTATACTGAAGGGCTTCCTGCTTTATTTTCAGTTCATCATTACAGCATGCAATAGTGGTTCTGCTTCCTTCCAGGTGCTTCTTAAGAGCCTTTTCATCTCTCCATACAAAGTGACTCTTCCAAATATAACTCATTGTTTCAAAATTATTGCATTTGACAAAGGCTCCAAAAGCCTAATCTGGGAGTCAAAAAATGTAATGTTGGTCATTTTTTGCTCCAAATACTTATTATCCACAACTTTAATTTTTGAAACAATGGATGTCTCTGAGAAATTTTCACTGGACAGAGATTAGGACAAAATTAATGTTTCTAAGTACTCATTCTACTACAGTCCTTACTACATTTGTCAATTAAAAAATGTTAAAAGGGGAATTTAGGAGATCTGAATGGAGCACTTACATTACCTACTGTATTTATAAGCTTAACACCCTCTCAGGAAGATGTAGTCATCCCCTACACTACAGACATAGTTGTCCCCGTGTCCACAGTTAGTGTGTTGAGTTCAAACCCAAATCTTCTGATCTCAAGTGTAGCGTGGTTCAAGTTTTATCTGTATAAGAAAACTAACTAGAAATAATATAGCCCAAATTTCTATATTGCAAGTGTATGACTTCTTAACTAAAAAAATGCAGGTGTATCACAAGCAAAATAATAATGCCTAACACTTATTAATAGTTTAATATTTATCAGGCACTATGCTATGCACATCATATGAGTTAATTTGTGTTATCCTTACAACAATCTTATGAGGTTGATATTATTATTAATTCCATTTGATACCTAAGTCAACTGGGACTTATCAAACCTATGTAACTCTCCATAGACCACAGAGCTAATAAGTGTTTGAAACTGAATATGATTTAGAATTCAGGCCTCACTCCAAAATTCCATGTTTTTAATGTTTATTCTACTCTACCTTTACAACTAAAGAGAGTAAAATTATAATATACATCAGCAAAGAATATACATCATCAGAGAAGGCACTTTTTTCTTTAGCTCTATCCTCTGTCAAGAGTATTAGAAAACAACTTTATAATGACACCATTCACACAAGGAGACACATGATTCTAAGCACCACCACTTGTACGTGGTATATCTTCTCATCTCAGTACACTTAAGTCAGAAACTAAACAGAAACAAAAAAGGAGGAAATAAACTCACACATTCAGTATTTAATAAATACACTTCTTTGTAATCTATAGGTCAAAGAAGGAGTTGAAATGAAAATTTAGAACATTTCAACTGAATGGTAAAAGAATCCTATGTACTAAAACTTTTAGGGTGCAACTAAAGCTGTATTTTAAGGAAAATTATAGCTTTATATATTTACATTAGAAAGCTGAAAGAATAAAAATTATTGCATCAAACATCCATCTAAAAATATAATAATTTTAAATAAGTCTTAAAATACAGTATAAAATCCAAAATAAATCAAAAAGAAGGAAAAGGAAATAGAGTGGCAAACAACAGAGGTTAATAAAATAAAAAACACACATTAACAGAAGAGTATCAACAAAAACTACACTTGGTTCTTTAAAAGACTAACTAAGAAACTTAAACAAATATCTGGTTAGACTAATCAAGGAATATCTTAAAAGGCATAAGCAAATGGAGAATCCAAAAGAATGTATCATATTAAAAGATTTAAGCAAGTTTACACACAAAAAGATATATAGAAAACTCAATTTTGTTTCTATACCTAAACAACAGAAAAAAGAATTAGAAAAATATACTATTTGTGACAGATAGAATAAAAAATACTAAGTAAGTAACTAAAACACTAAACAAGGAGTCACAAAAATTCTCCAAAAAAAATTAAAGTAAATGTGCAAGAAGCCATAGTGCTTATAAATAAATGCAGAGGTACTTGTGATTATGAACTTGAAGATTTAATGAGTAAAGATGTTAATTCTTTCAAGGACTTTTTAAAAATTAACCTATAGATATTCATGTAATAGTAACCAAAGTTTAATGAGGGTTATGTTGGTATGTATGCATATGTATTCAGAACTTAATAAGTTGACAGTGAAATATATAGAACAATGCCATAAAAAAAAGACAAGGTGATCTTGGCGATGTTCAATGTAAAGGTAAGTAGTAATTAAGATACCAGTTTGCTGATGCTGAGAGTAGACACATAGACCATGGAACTGAATATAGAGAGGCCAGAGATTTACACACACTTATACAGACACTTCATTTATAGCAAAAGTTTATTTTATTTCACTTGAAATAATAAACTTATTAATAAATAGTTATAAGAAAACTGGATTCTTTACCTCACACTATATTTTAAAAGTCACTTCCCCAGTGGGTTATAGACTATATATAAAAAAACTATAAATATTTTAGAAATAAATATAGAAAAATATTATCATTAACTTGGATTATTGTCATAAATTTTATCCAGAAAACACCATAAACCAAGATGGGAAAGATTTTTAAATTCAATTGCATTAAAATAAAAACTTCAGTTTAATCAAGATACCCCAAACAGAGTGAAAAGACAAGCTATAGAGAGGAAATATTTGTTATACATAAAATTGATAGGGGCTAGTTTTCAGAATATATAAAGTACTTCTATGAATCAATAAGAAAAATATGGGTAATATTGGTTAATAAAATTATATAGGTTTTAGGTATATGATTATGTAATATATTATCTGTATATTGCATTGTGGGTTCACCATTTCACATCAAGTCTCCAATAAATTCAATTTTTAAAAAAAGAAGAAAAAAAGAAAAAGATGGATAAATCAATAGGAAAATGGCCAAAAGATCTGAATGACCATTTGCAAGAAGACAAACTCCAAGGGCCAAAAATGTCACAATTAGGACAGTTAGTAAATTAAAATCATAGTGAGATACCATTAGCTATTCACCAATTTGAGAAATACTTACAAGTCTAACAGTATCAAGTATTGATAAAGGTATAGTGCAACAAGAATGAACTCTCAAATACTCCTGGAGGAAGTGTTCCTTAATTCTGTCTCTTTGGAAAGCTGTAATTACCCAGGAAAATTGGAAATGTATATATTCTACAGTCCATTAATTTGTCTCCTAGTTATATACACCAGAAAATATATTGCAAGTTAGCACAAGGACGCATGTATCCGGATGTTCACAGCTGCACTTAGAATAGCAAAAAGGGGAAGCAAACTAATTGTTTATAAACTGCTTAAATAAATTGTGATATATTAACAACATAGATGGACCAATGCTAAGTGAAATAAGGCAGACCAAGAAAGAATACCATATGATCTCACTTATATGTGGAATCCAAAGAACAAAATAAACAAACAAAACAGAAACAGACTCATAGATAAAGAGATCAGTCAGACTGATGGTTGCCACAGGGGAGGGAGATCGGGGAATGGGTGGAAAAGGTGAAGGGATTAAGAAGTACAAATTGAAGTTACAAAATAGTCACAGGTGTAAGGTAGAGCATAAGGAATATAGTCAATAATATTGCAATAACTATGTATGGGGCCAGGTGGGTACTAGACTTATTGGGAGGATCACTTTGTAAATCACATACAGTAAATGTCTAATCATTATGCTGTTCACCTAAAACTAATATAAAATAATTTTGAATGTCAACTGTAATTGAAAAATAAATGAAAAATAAAAATTATCTATTAACATAGTAGGTTACTAAAAAGAATTTGACAATAAAGGAACTGTACGATTAGGTTGGGATTGGGTTTGACTTGAGTGTTATCTGATACAGTATCTTAGTGATTTAAATGAATTACTAATGCTTAAGTGCTGCAGACTTTTTCTGGGCCCCTGATGTGGGGAAAGAATGACAGGAGAGTAGGGTGACCAATTATACAACAAGCTGGCCCCAGGTAGCATTATATCTGGAACCTTAGTCTCCCTTCTTTCCTTAAACCGAGGTGGATATCAAAGGTTTACAAACGTGCTGATTACAGCCCTCAACCTTGCTAACACGCTGCTCCTCCAGGCCTTAGTTTTGATGAAACTATGCCCCAGATCTGTTGTTTCCATTGCATCTTTTTTTTTTTAGCTTTGATTGTATTAATATTTTATTGAAAGCAGCGAGGCAAGTCATACATCAATTGTAAATAGCACACAATCAGTGGCTATGGTGAAATCTGGCCTTCGACCAGCCTTCAGCTTCCTGAAGAAGCAGTAAGCAGCAGCCACCACAGTGGTGGCGGTATCAGACTCACCACTCCTGTGCGCAGCCTCACACCCAGTTCCCTCGCCCTGACACTCACAGAAACTGTGGCTGCTCTCCTCCCAAGCTCTCGTCCTGTGTCTTACTCATGTGGGACTGAGGAAGGAAAAGGTTGAGAAGCTAAAGCTTCTCACATAACAGGGTAGATTTCTCTCCATTCCCCGAATTTCTAGGGACAAACTCTTCTGCTACTGTCACTTTCACAGCTTCATTATGAAGCTAATGAGGCTTATTTGCACAAGTTTGTACAAAAGGCCTAGAAGGAGCCCTAGCAATGTGTTCACATGATCCTATCTTTATAGAATTTGCAAAACTAAGATATTTTAATGGGAATGAGTTAAGACCACTGCCAATTTCTACTGTAACATCCCCTTCATAAAACGTCAACTCATGGTGAGTGACATTAGAATAACCTAAAGCATTTTTGATACGTGGTTATGGGGAAGTAAGGCTGGAAGTACACTTAATATAACATTAGTGGGATATGGATAAATACCAGATCTATCTACTATTGATCAAATCTACTATTGATACATCAATAAATAGAGAGATATACTTATATAATAGACATAGAGATAATTACATCATTCAGCTACACAAAGATAGAGCTGGAAATGGGGAAAGAAAGAGAGAGACAGGTATTGCTTGTGGCCGTGATCGCTAAGGATCCATCCGTAGAATGGCTTGCAGGAATATTCTTACTGGCCACCGTGCTGAGTCATCCGCTGAGAACAAAAGTGAGAGGCTAGAGTTTTAGCTGCAGAAGCAATGTAAGTGCTGGGAGGGAAATCAGGTTCCACTGTTTGAAACCAGAGGCTACACTGTGGGAAAAAAAATCTTACAAACAGTTTTTATATTAAAAAAAAACTTGATAGAAATTTCCCTAAAGGTATCACCAATCCTAAAAGTTTGCATAATGTTACAGATAATATATTATAAAACTAAAACGTTTCCAAAAGTATCCATACAACTTTTAAAATTGTTGATTAAACATGCATAGGGGAGGAAAAGTTTTCCCTGTCCTGTTGGGGTCCCTGGCTAGATCTGAAAAATAAACTGACGCAGACAAATTAACAGCAGAAAAGCATCCAATTTATTTGATGTAAGTTTTACTTGACATAGGGAACTTCATAAGGAAGTGATGACGTGAAGAGACGAATCTGAGTATTTTTATTCTAGGTTTGAAGAAGAGCGGGTGGTTGTGTAGAAATGTGGTAGGTTAAAGGTTTGAGGTACAGCAAACTGGAGGAAACTTAGCAAGGCCTGTTTGTTTGGATTCTTCCTGGCGTCCCAGTGCCTTTGGAGGTGAAGATGCACCTTTTCTCTGGGTGTAGGCAGGGTGCCTCTCACATGAGGCTTTTATGACCCTTTTCATGGGGGAATGGGATAAGGGAAAGTCAGACTGAACTTTCTGCTTTGGTATGCCAAGGTGCTATATTTGGAGGGGGACATGTCCTGCATCCTATCACATGCTAGAGTTTAAAGGAAAAAATTATCTTTCTATTCTAATAATAAAAAAACACTTTTCACAAATATTCTCTTTTGGGGAGGCACTCAAAGAAGATGCAATGAAAATATATTGAAAAAATCTTAGAGATATGTGTGACAATTTAAAAAAGCTTATTTTTTATGTATTTTGTAGTCTTTGTTAGCTTTTTCAAAGGAATATTTTGTTTTTATTTATTTTCTCAGCTAAGTAAATATTTTCACACCTAATTTTATATATTTTTTCTTTGGTTGGTTTTCTTTTTGAGATATCACGAATTATGTAAGCTGACAGCCCCATGAAACCTGGATCGACCCCTGTGTCCGTTACATTTGCCAAGGGAGCCACTGCTGGGAGGACATATTTAGGGCCTCTCCTTTGGAGCCCTTGCCACATAAATGTGACCATATGAAAATCAACCTTAACTTGTGCCATTTCAATCCCTGACTCACAGAGCTGTCTGTATCGCCCTCGCCTCCCTTCTCATACCGGCATTTCTCTCTTCTTCCTTTTATGTATGTGCAGCCCCACCGCACTCTTCTTCATCACTTCCGCCTGGTAACCCTGATCCAATGCTTCTGGCACCCACCGCTCTATTATTCGTTCTCCAACAGATCAAGTGTCTCACTTGGCCTCCCTTGGGAGTATTGACCACTAAAGACCTGACATGCTCATCAAACACAATGTTAGACTTCAGCCCCTAAAGAAACAGCTACTGAAGCCCACCCTCCTTATTTCCCTTGGTCTGGAATCCTGCCTGCTGGTTACTGCCTTAGGGGACTCATGTACTGTTGCTGCCCCAACCAGAGCAAGGAAGCTCAGAGAAACCCTTCTGTCCACTTGTTTCCTCCGAGACGGAGAGGGGAAAACCTTTCCACCACAATTTGAAATTGGGATTTCAAGAATTTGGAACAGAGAAAATAATGTTGTCTGTATCTTGCCTTAATCTGGTCCATGGAATTCAAAAAAAAAAAAAAAAGAGAGAGAGAGAGAGAGAGAGAGAAATATTACTTCATTATTTTATTTCAGTTCCTGCCTGGTTTCAATGATTTCCTGTGAACAAACAGGAAACGTAACCAATACTCTCAAAATGGTGTTTTAGGCAAACTGTGCTCTTGTATAACAATTAACTGGCTTAAAAAATGATTGTTGGGACACTCACTGTTGGTACATTGAGTAGACAAGCTATTTCTTTTCAGTTTGTGAAGCTAAAACTCCCACTGTTTCTGCAATTGCGGCTGGTTGCTGGCTAAGCCATCACACTGTCTGTCACCTAGGTATCACTATGACTAATTAGTAAAATGTATCCAAGTACACGCTATTTACCATCCCTATGACACCTTGATTTTTCTAACATACAAAGTAGCCCTTTACAAGACACACAATTTCTGCAAGGAAGTTCAGGAGCTGTGAGAACTCTCATTCCCTCTTCGTGGCTATTGCTGATGGAGATCACCTATTGTTTTCGGTCTAAAGCAGCCGTAATCTGAGCTTCCCTGCAGTAACTCAATGGAAGCTCCAGGCCTGGCCTAAAACAGGAGCCAAAGCCCTCTGCGCATTGCAGGAGTCTCTATTCAAGTCTTCTATAGCTTCCTTGAACCTCTGCAGCTCCTCATGGTCCACTAGTTTTGATGAAGGATGTGGATCTAAGCTTCAGGATAACGCCTATAGCCATGCCACTCAAAACATGCTCTTCAGACCAGTGCAGTCTACAAACTGCTGCCAGTCAACGACGAAGTCAGCACAGAAATGGAGAGTCTGCATTAAAAACTTTACAATCAGCAGGCACTGCTGCGCACAGTCACACCCAAGCATATAATCAGTGAACTGACTGATTTCATTAAACAGGGAATACCCAGTTTTGGTGTTATAACACCCACATAGTGAATTAAGCTGCAAACTGGTCATGCACAGTAAGACATGGTCTGCAAGAGATCAGAAGGGCAAACACTGTGTTTTCAAAGCTACTTCTTCCTGATGAACAGTTTAAAAAGCTTTGGTGTAGGCTATTAAGAGTAGGTTGAGAGGTGGGGAAAATTGAATGAATTCAAGTGAGAAAGAACTTGGGGACCTCTATAGAGATAGTCCCCATTTCTGCGCAGTCTCAGAGTTAATTTTCAGCTTTGCCATGACCTACTTGAAACCAGTGTACTAGGGCCTAGGTGTGCCACGTTGCAACTTGGATGATATTCCACTGTCAGCTGCCTCCTCAGAGACTGCGGAGAACTTTCCTCTATCCAGCAGAGCAGAAATAACTTAACGTGTGTACAGTACTGATGACCAAAAGAAAAGCCACACAGGGACATCTAGTGGCAATGGGAAATCACCAAACCACTCAAAGGAGTCTGGCAATTTCCAGACCACAAGCTGCTTGGGCATTCGATCCATTTATTGAACTTTATCTCACACCCTCGCAAATTAGTCACTGCGTACGAAGGCAAGCAGAGGTCCAGAGTGATTTGTAGCACCTGAAATGGAGCTGGACACCCTGGCCACTTATTAGGCCACACCTAATAAGTCACTGTAAAGCCACATGAAGCAAAGAGTGAAGGCAAGAGATAAATTCTCTATGCCAGTGTCCTGAGGAGCAAACAGAGATAGGAGACCCTCATTCTATGGGCAATTACTTCAATACTCCCCTTCTATAGGCTATAAAACAGACCTGACCCTGGAGAGGTACAAAAGCTGCAAACCTCTGAAATAAACTAAATGCATTTTTAAAAAGTCCTCCAAACTTGCTGATGTAAAAATTAGCATCAGCAGAACTCTTAATGAGAGTTGCTGGTGAGCCTCACAGCAAGATGACAAAGCCAAATCAAAGCTGGCCACCCAGATTGATGAAACAAAGTCCTCAGAAGAGGCAAGCTTCTCCTTGCCTTTGATGGTCAGACTGAAGCTAAAATAGATATGGTTGCATCAGATTTCCACTGTCAAAAGCTAACTCTCACACGGGCAGAGAGATGTGCAAATAAATTAAATTAGGTCTAAATTAGCTGGTAAAACTCATAGTGGATTTTATTATGAGAAAAATATTGAAAGTCTATTACCACTGATTTTTGCCTCTTCCACATTTAGCAAGGTCAAATTTTACATACTACAATTCGTGTACTCTAATGTAGCTTTTAAAAAATTATCCAGTTGATACAATCTCAAAGTCGTCCCTTCCACCCACCTATCTCCACCCACCTAATGACAAGAAAGCTGTTAAACCTGTCCATTCATGCTCACTTCACTTAACCTCTTCTTGATTACAATTGCCCATTGTAGTTGAACTCCTATTGCAGTTCAAATTACTTATTTCAACATTTTTTCTCTTCAAGTTTCCCCTCCTTTCCCAAATGAAATGTGGGCACAAGCAGAGGGTTATACCGGGAGGTGGTCTGTAGACACTGTGCTGCATTTCTCTCCTGGTGTCCGCCTCCCAGAGCTCCAACTGGTTTCTGCTGCTCTCTGACCTCCGACTGTCCTATCTAAATCCACTCCAACAAGTCCACACTGGTGAAATCTGTGGCCTATTTCCTCAGCACATTAAATGTCTAATATTACCTCCCCCTTCCCATCCCCTGTCCCTTCTTACATCTCTACCCCTACTATCTACCTCCACCCACAGCCTCTACTGCAGTCATCCTCACTCTAGGGGTCTCTGTGGCCAGCCCACCAGTTCTTATCTCTCCCTCGGGGAAGGTGTCAGAATTCCAGAAAGCATCCATGAGTGTGCCAAGAGAGGCTTAGGGGTCTTATTTCCTGACCTCTCCTTTCCAAACCACATGGCACTGATATTACTCTTTGGCCAGCTCATCATCCTGGGGTGCCCTGTGAGATTCGTTCCTCCCAGAGTTCACTATGACAAGTGGGGTATATTAGTTTCCTAGTGTTGCCGTATCAAATTGTCACACACTTAGTGGCTTAACCCAACAGAAATGAATTCTTTCCCATTCCGGAGGACCAGAAGTCCACTTACATTGTCAACAGGGTGGGCTCTCTCTGGAGGCTCTGGGAGGGGTTCGGTGCCAGGGCTTTCTGAGGGCTGCCTGCAACTGTTGGCATTCTTTGGTTCAGGCTGCCTGACTCCAATCTCTGCCTCCATCTCCCCATGAACTCCTTCTCTCCCTATCTCTGTGTCTGTGACCTCTTCTTTTCTCTTATAAAGATATGCCATTGGTTTTAGGGCCCATCCTAATTCAGAATAATCTCATCTCAAGATCTTTAATTACATCTGCAAAGACCCTTTTCCACATCAGGTTACACTGATAGGGCGTAATGCATCTTTGTTGACGGGTGGGGCACTACTAAATGAACTACATGGGGCACAGTCCTCACGGAGGCCTCTATCTTCTATAAAGGCCAGTGGTACATCCCACAGGGGACCCCGGTAGCATCCCAACACTGTGTTCATTGTCTCTGAAGTCCCTCTTTTTTATACCAAAAGTGTTTCTGCTTTCCATCTCTCTTCAGTGAGGAATTTACCTATGTCACATCTGCATTCTTTTCTACTTCTTAACCTTTTGGTTGTATAAGGTAACAATTTGCTTTGCCCCTGAAGTGATAAAGTCTTAGGGCAAATATCAATGACAAAAAAGCAGTGTGATTTAAGAGATTCTATTATTTGTTATAATATTTCAAAAATATCATCTTTATTAAATATGTGCAAACACAAAGAGTCAATTATATTAGGATACTGCTCCCACGTGGCAATATTTTAACAAGCATTGATTAATACACTTCAGTTTAATCTTCTCCTATTGAGTAAAAAATACTAAAAGTATAACTCAACAGACAGCATTTAATTCATGAGGTTTTTGATAAGTAATAGCTTTAGGTCTTAGCAGAATTTGCTCACCTTTACCCTCTATGTTGTAACATTTCATTTTAGAACATTTCAAACATAAATAACAGTAAGGAGAACAGTATAATAACTCCCCCACGTACCTATCACTGAGCTTCAATAGTTCACACTCACAACCAACCTTGCTTCCGTTGTACTGACACCTTCTTGTCCACTCTATCCTGTCATGGAATTATGCAGGTAGCTTAGGTACCATATCATCTGTGAGTATTGCAGAGATGTGTCTAAAAGCCTTTTTGCATGTTCAATAACATTGTCACACCTGAAAATGTTAAGAACAAGTGTTCAATATCAAATATTCCATCATGTTCATATTTCCCCAATCGCTTACCATATTTCACTTTGTTTTTACTTTGTTTTTGGAACTAGGACCCAAATGACATCCATACATTGGGAGATGATAAATTTCTCAAATTTCTTTCAATCTCTCTCTGTGTCTGTCTCTCTCTTTTTCTCTTTTACTGTCTTTCACTCCGAGTTTTTGTTGAAGAATTGGGTTTGTCCTATAACATTTTCCTCAGTCTGAATTTTCCTGACTTTACCCTCATAGTGACTTTTGTCTTTTGCATTTCCTATAAGTTTGTATTCAGAGTTAGAGATGTGTGGAGATTCATGCTGGCTTCTCTGTCTAGACAACTCAGGGTGGTGTTCCAGACTACCCTCAGGAATAAATAACCCCTCTTCATCTTCTTGTTGTAATGTTAAGAGACATTTATAATCGTTGCTTAGATCTATTAATCTATTGGGTATTTAAAAGATAAATTATTACTTCAACTTTTAGCTGATATGCTTCTGCAAAAAGACATTTCCCTCTCAACAACGATTGGTCGTGCTGAGGTACAGTTTGCATAAGAGAGGCAAGATAAAGACTTGGTTCTTTTTTCAAGTTTTCGAAAAGATAAAATCCCTAACACTCTTCAAAAAAGATTATATATATGGCCTTCTATATATATTATATATTTAATATGGGTGTACATACATATATGTGCATGCATATATTTTATAAACTCATGGATTTAAATATCTTTGGTGTCTTCTAATTTACTACAACTATTGTACTTACTGATACTCAAGTCACCCCATCTTTGACAGGGAATTCTATTCATTTTGCTCCCTGAGTCCTTTTGAGATGATGGTAGTAGTCTTGAATAGCATCTGTGTTTTCTGATATAAGTTATTTACAAGAATCACCTTACGTTTTATGCATCTGGCTGATAATTCAGTAGTGGCCATAGATTAAAAACAAAACAAACAAACAAAAAAAAACAAACCATGGTTAGCTTTGTTTTGTTTTGAATAAGACTTATCTATCATAAGGTCAAGCTAATAGTTCAAAGTAGGTAGTACACAGTTCTTACTTAACTGATTTCACATCTCCTGCCATGCCCCAAACCCCAGTTTATAGTGACACCAAAATAATCCCTCACTTGTTTTATCCCACACTGCACACACACAGTCTCAGAGTAATATCAACACTACCACCAATTTTTTAATTACTGTAAATATTTTTTAAGTTCTTTTGTCCCCACTACAGGTATATAATCAGACTGTTATGCTTTAAAGTCCGTTGACATAGTTCCTCTGTGGGAGGGTATGCCAGCCTCAGGATACACGATATGGTCTTTTTTCTTTCAGTGCCTTGTAATTGTTCTTTGTATTTAATTATTTTAAATTATTATGTAAAATATATGTTTCCAAAGTTACATCTTCAAAACAAGATATTAAATAATAGTTTTATTCAAGAAAGTAAAAAATAAAAAATGTAAATAGTTTCTAACCCTCTCCTACTCTATTTCTTCCTTCCCCTTATAGTCAACTATTTTTTAAACTTTGTCTTTTTACTGATTTTTAAAATATAAGCACAAATATACACATATATGTATGCATGCACAAACCTGTGTTTGTGTGTATTCTTACATTAATATTTGGGAGATTATTCCTTAGTAAAATATCAAGATTTTTTTAAACATTTATTTTATTATTATTTTTTTTTTGAGAGGGGAAGGGAGGGAAAGAGAGGAATGTGTGGTTGCCTCTCACGCACCCCTGTACTGGGGACCTGGCCACCCCGGGCATGCCCTAGATTTGGAATTAAGCAGTGGCTCTTTGGTTCACAGGCTGGCACTAATCCACTGAGTCACACCAGCCAGGGCAAAATATAGAGATTTTTAAAATTCTTTTATACAGCTACATAATAATTCATCACATGAATGCATTGTAATTTATTCACCCATTCCTTATTGCTGAACATTTAAATTGTTGGCAATATTTTGCCATTATGAATGGCACTTCTATAAATAACTTTGTTCACAAGTACTTTTCTATTTTTGACAGTTGTAATTTTGGTATAAATTCCTAAAAATGGGAACATGCATAAATTTTCTAGTTCATATTTTTTAAAGATTTTATTTATTTATCTTTAGAAGGGAAGGGAAGGAGAAAGGGAGAGAAATATCAATGCATGGTTGCCTCTCGAGCATTTCCTGCTGGGAACTGGCCTGCCACCCAGGCATGTGCCCTGACTGGGAATCAAACCATGATCCTTTGGTTTGCAGGCCTGTGCTCAATCCACTGAGCTACACCAGCCAGGGCTTTCTAGTTCATATTTTGAAATATATGTTAAAACTCAAGCTCAGAATTCAAAACAAAATTGTTATTGTTCTCTTTTTAATAAAGGTTTTGGGGTAATTTTGAATTGGTGGATTTAAAATTTGTTTGTGGGGCACAGCAATGAGAAGCCATGATTTTCCTAGTGGAACAATATACTATTTCTCAATAAAATAGTAATAAATTTAAATTCATTAAAGAAACTAGGAACCATTTTAAAGGCAATAGCCACGACAATATTATATGCATGCAATATAAAATCACCACCATGAGCATAAAAGTCCCAGTTTTTTTTTTTTAAATGTTAAATTAGACCTCATCAGCTGTTTCTGAGTTTTTCATTCAGTTGCATTTGGCCATAGTTTATTCTGTTTTCTGTTACAGTACACTATCTGGCTGTGGGTATAAAGTGATTAAACGTTAATGGTTTTAACTACCATTTCTGAGAAGTGAGTGATTTAATAGTGTTTCACTGAAAGTGTCATGCTTTCTATAAATTGACTCCAAGCAAAAAGACACTTTTCCAGCAAAAGGGGCTTTAAAACTTCAATATCCATCATTGTAATATCAAAAGTACTGATCTCAGGGAGCAAATTCCACTACAAGGTAGAGTATGCACAGACCAAAGTGGACAGGTGAGAACCTATGTTTTCACAGAGGTCAATTAACAATATCTCAATCCTATAACAATTGAGCAAATACTTATAAGATTAGCAAATATATTCTATCATATGGGACATAACAATTTGAAACAAATAATTTTGGTAAAATACAAGAGGATCAATATTGAGATAAAGTTGTCTTCTTGGTCACTGAGATTAAATTCTAGTAATAGTTATTTAGTAAAAAAGAACTAGAGAAATTTCTGTATTTATTTATGTTGTATTTTACTCTATTGTACAGCTCAAGAATTGACAAACTTTTTGTAAGAGTTCAGATAGAAAATATTTTAGACTTTGTGAGCAAAGAGGCAAAATCAAGTATGTTAGGTAGGCACTTATATAATGATAGAGAAAACAAATTTCCACATTTTTATTGATGAAATTCAAAATATAATAATAATAGAGCACACTTTGGCTTTAGTAATTCAGATCTCCTAGTGAGAAGAATGGAATTGAATTCAAAGGATAACATTTTGCTTAGTTAGGCTTCCAGGTTAGTGTTCCGAATCACCAAACTTATTACAAATGTTCATTAGTAAAAACTATTTTTAGCTTGTGGGCCAAACGAAACCAGGTAGCTGACCAGTTTTGGCCCACAGGTCGTAGTGGACTGACCCCTGGCATAGATAATTTTTCTTACAGTACAGGCTCAGCCAGTTCAGCGATCCTTTTGCTATCTTTACACGCCCAAAATTGAAGAATCCCCACTAGAATACAGACTCTACAAGGGAGGAATTCATTTGTCTATTCATTGATGTATTCCAAGCACCTGACACATAGGAGGCCTTCCATAAATATTTCTTTTATGAAGCAATGAATAAAATATTTTCTGTTATTTTATGTATAGACATTTGGGCTAGGTGAAACCTAACTCTTAAAATCAAGACTCTGGAAGCCCAGGAAAAGGACCAAAGAATCCTTTTGTACTTATTACTGAGCATTCTAGTGCTTTGGCCCACAGACCATCATGACTACTAGTAACTGGTCTACTCACGTGAGAACATGTTCAATGTCTGAAGAAAATTTAATAGAAGGACATCTTAAAATGGGGTAATTCAATGCACTTATTTTTTTCTGACAGTTAACAAATGACCATCTGGTTTTGGTGACATCACATTGATGATTCAGAAAAAATTAATTTAAAGATAACTATTCTTTCCTGGCTGGTGTGGCTCAGTGGAAAGAGTGCCAACCTGCGAACCAAAGAGTCACCAGTTAGATTCGCAGTCAGGACACATGCCTGGTTTGTGGGCCAGCTCCCCAGTGGAGGGATGTGTCAGAGGCAACCACACATGATGTTTCTCTTCCTCTCCTTTTCCCTCCTTTCCCCTCTCTCTAAAAAATAATTAAATAAAACCTTTTTAAACAAAAGAAAGATTATTATTCTGAGACATAAGCCACAAAGTGTTTCAACCTCACAAATTTAGCTTTGACCTCATTAACAGCCACTAACTTTCTATTATCATTATTCCCACATCTTGTTACTTATATTTTATCACTGGAAAAGAGGAAACTTACACCTACCTCCAGACAAACAGAACTTTAAGAGTTACAGAATATTTCAAATATTTTTCTAATTCATTCTACTTTCAATGTAAGGGCATAGAGAGAGCAAAAGTAAGTGGTTTGCCTTTGTGTCTCATGTAAGTTGGTGGCAGAGTTATCATAGACCAATTCTTAGTTCTCAATCCAACCATGGAAGTTGACTTATAAAGAAACAGTAAATTACATTCTATTAGTTATCAACGTTACATATTTAGAAGCTCAGAAAAGAAATTAGCAAAGCCCTTATTTTCATGATTAATATAACCCATAGAAAGATAATATACAATTATTTCAGCGAATACTAAAAGAAAATTACATTTGGGCCAGTAATAATATTGTCTGTCTTACATTTAATACACCAGTAGTCAGAAATTGACTAATTTTTATGAAACACTTGGTTGGGAGCAGGGTGCAGATAACAATCTCAAAAGAACAGACGGGGCACAGTTTGGAAACCAACTTGATTACAAAGGCAATAAAGCTATCCAAATATTTGTTCCTCATTCCATCTGTCTCTCTAAGGCAGCACAATTCAAATGAGAGGGAGAAGGCCAAGTTCACATGCCCAGGGTCACATTTTTTATTTAATTATAACTATTGCTATCATACTGAGGACATATTAACACTAAGCTGATAAAATTATGATACATAAGAATGAATGCTGTCTTAACCACACGATGTTATAGAGATTATAAGATGTTTTACATGTGTCTGACTAAACCTCAAAACAACTACATAAAGTGGGCAGGATTGTAGATTATTACATGAACAGCTGAAATTCTTCATCGCTCCATGCATCCATGCCCCTGCGCATTGTGACTACGCAGTTTTTCTCACTAACAAGGTTGAGTCTATTCCACAGCACTTTAATTCTGCAGTCATTGATGATGACTTCCTTTGGCAATAACATTCTAATAGATGTGACAAATGTAGAATCTTCAGAAGGTGCTTACACATTTCTGTTTTTTTTCTTACTCGTTCATGGCCATAACCCATGGAAGCTAGACTGTTGGAACCAGAGTCAGCAAACCTTTTCTGTGAAAGACCAAATAGCACATCTTTTTGGTTTTGTGGGCCATGGGGTCCCTACTGCAACTATTCAACTACTCAACTCTGCTGTCATGGCACAAAAGCAACTCTATAAGATACGAAAATGAATAAGCACAACTGTGTTCCAATAAAATGTTATTTATAAAAACAGCCCATGTGCTGGATTTGGTTGATGAGCCATCGTTTCCTGAGCCATGTACTAAGATTGAGACACATAGAGTTGAGTTGCCTCAGTAACACTAGTTGAGGTCATTTAGCATCAGCCAAGCTCCAGCCAATGCCCAGCTGTGTGTGACAGCTGGCCACGTCCAGCAGCACTGCCTGGCCAACCTGTAGCTTTCAGCAGATGCATGCGCAAACCCAGCCAACATCAGGTCAACCTTGCAGAAGCATTTGCAAAACCACTGAGTTGTGGGTGATTGCTACACAGAATTGTTGTGGCCAAAGATTATTAATACAGTAGGTAAACTATTAATTTTGCCATTTTAAAATAAAGGATGAGGCTAAAGGGGGTTAGATACCTTGGTCATTCTCTCAGTCAGTCAGAAAGTGTCCGTCAAAACCCCCAAGTATAGGATTCTACTATACAAAACTGTTCCAGTCTTTTATTTTTCTCTTTATTTTAGGTGGATTTGTTTGCATAGAGAGATATAGATAGTGATAATTTAGGCTAATAGATGAAGACTTTGGGGCAGCTATATCTAACTTTCCACTGACGGCCCTCTTAGCTTTTAGTTTTCAAAAATCATGTCACCCTGGCTTAAACTTTGGATTATTTTCTTTGAATTGCTGACACAGATCTCCTTGTGCTGTATCATAGTCTATATTGTCCTGATTCATATTTTCCAAAACTCTGGTAAAAGGAAATAACATAGATGGCCCATTCCTGTGCACAGCTCCTCTCTCCGCATTTTACTGCTCCCATTTCATGCCGGGCTGTCAGGGTTTTCTGAATTAAATGTGACTTAGGGTCTGCGCTCACTGACTGAGGAGGCTCACAGGTCCTATAGCTCATCCACAATCTTGCACTTGAGCTGTCAAGTATGAGAGATTGGTGCCAAATCCAACCCAACACAGCCCCTTCCCAGCAGTCTGCCTTCGACAACTCCTCCTTGTCAGATCCAACAGTTTACATAGGATATATAGTGAATAAAATCCTCTGAAAGGTACGAATATAGAGGTGCTTCTTCCGCTGAGAGCAGGGACACCGATCAGCTTCCCACAGGACTGACATTTCAGGATGACATGAGAGAGATGATCATAGGATTTTTGTGATACTGTTTCTAAACGGATTGTAGAGACTCCCAAGGCAAATTGCCTCACTGCTCACCATCTGCCTCCAGCGAGACTCCATGTAATGCAACCGTGAAACTCAAAAAAACCTTTTTTTGGGGGAGGGGGGTATTTATAAAGAAGAATCCTCAGGTGGTTTGTGGAACCCATGCAGGATTCCCTAGGCTTAATTAAGTCTGTCCCTGCATTAAAGTTTCATGTTTAGGGCACCAGAAAATCCATGCCTTTCTCACTGCCTGGAGAAATACCTGGCTTTAGAATTACTGAATGTTAGAGTGGGAAGGCAGCTAGCTGTTAGTAGTACTTAGGTGTTTCTTGAGGTTCCCCTAATAAGGAGGAACCAGAGGTTATATAATGATTCTTTGATGGTCAACCTCCCAGCTGAACACATCATAGATATGCCAAGTTACTAGCAGCCAAGTTAATAAGACCCAGGGGGTAGACTCTTTGTGTTTTAACGTAGTGAAAGGAAGAAAGTTTCAATCAGAAGAGACATTATATAAAAAGGGAACAGAGAAAAAGAATTTAAAGTTAAGTACAGACTGCGTCTATCTAAAGCACGCACAATGGCGAGGGGGTTTGTGTCACTGTGGCCTTACCAGTCCCCTTTGCAAGGCTCTTCCAAGAGCGGAGATGAATGCCTGGTGCCGCAGACAATGGACGATGAGTGTTTTAGTCCCATTCATGAGATCACCTCTATCTTCAAATGGATGTGTCAGATTATCGTGGTCTTATGCCATTTAACATTTGGCTCATCCAATTCTCTTTGGTACAAACCCATGCTCACCAAGCATATTTTTGTTTTGTTTTTGCCATGCAAACCTGCCTACATGTGCAAAGTACTGAGTCATGGGGTAACTTTGTTTTTTTTTTTTTTTTTGGCAGGGCTCCCCCAGAGAAAAGTGACACAGCATTTCTGGTCACAATTTAGCTTCCAAGGCAGCTTGATGACAGGGGCAGAATGGATTCATCCTGGGAGGTAGACCACCTGACTGTGGAAGTTACAAGACTGAGTTTCAATGAATTCCTCATTGTCCTTGTTTATATTCCAGTCTCATTTATACTTTGGTTCTTATGAGTCTACCCCTCGGCCTAATTACACTTGTACCCCAAAAGGGCAAGTCTTCCAGTCTTCAAAACAGAGGGACTCATCCCATTGTCTTTGATTAGATAACCTTTTTTAAACCTACGGAGCCTCTTGATATACATGAATTTTTTTCATGTCCCACCAATGTTCTTCAACACACCCAAGCCAAATAAGTATATCTTAAAGGCAGATGTCCTCACCTGTTAAGAAGATTTTACTTTATTTAACATGAAAAAAATAATATACCTATATCCTAAATAATATAGGTTATATAAATTTGGAAATTTATTGACCCACATATGATTACCCAGATAAAAAGATACCTTTCTTCTAATGGATAAACTTGGTTGATAATACCTTACCAAATTGATCAAATCTAACACCACCAACAATGGAACAAACAGACATCATGCACCTGTTGATGAGCTATAATGGGAAAGACACAACATCACCAAAAATGTTTGATCTGAATCTAAAACTGAAAAAATAACATCCCAACAAAGCCAAATGAAGGGTCATTCTGTGAAACAACCAGCCTGTCCTCCTCAAAAAATGGAAAGGTTATAAAAAGCAAAGAAGAAAAAAGTTAAAGGACTCTTTTATTTTACAGAAAACTGAATAGAGATGATAGCAAAATGCTTTGGTGGTTCTTCTATGATTCCTGGGAAAAACACAGTGCCGGCATAAAGAACATTTTCAAGAACATTGGAGAAATTTACATATAAATTATATGTGTATTGATATTATTATATTAATATTAAATTTCTTGGGTGTGATAGTGGTGCTGTGGTTATTTAGAGATTGTCTTGCTCATAGGAAACAAGTGGTGAATTATTCAGAGTGATATTGATATCTGCAACTTACCTTCAGATTGTTCAGAAAAAACATTGAGTGATCCAGCTCAATCAAATATGGCAAAATGTTAAAAATTAGTAAATCTAGGTGGAAGACATGTAAAGGTTCATTGTATTACTTTTCTACCTTTTCATATGTTTGAGACTTTTGAAAATACAAGTTGAGAAAACTAAAATCAGATAAAATTTTTCCTTACATTCTTTATTTCATATGCCTATTTCAACAATATTCAAATAATGGTTCCTCATATATGCTTTCTCACTCACTCTTTTTATAGATTTAAAATATGAAATGGTGAATGACTGTTACAAATTACAATCAAAATTTATAACAAGGTGCTTTAAGAATAAGACAAAAGATATAAGTATTACATTAAATTTCTAGCACAAATATAACATACAAATAAAGGATATAGGTAATGTTAATAATCAGACTAGGCTTTCCCATCTTAACTTCTCTGTTCCCTCCCACTTAAAATCTTAAAAAGTATTCATTGTAAATTGGAAGTACAGAATTCTTAGAAAATGATTGGATGATGACTTGCATGGTTCTCCTCATAGGTACAATCTACCCTTTAGCAACCTGTAAGCCATTGAAATAGTAACTCCATATCCAACAAAAAAAGCCAAAGCACGATTCGGCTGGGGAAGGGGTAACAGATAGGCAATTGAGTGGTAGAACCGTGATCCCACAAAGAGTCTGAAGTGCAGGATGGCTGTGGAGAGGTCTGGACCGCTTAAGGAATAGAGAAGGCCAATGCCAACAAATGGCACAATATTCTCAAGGTCATTCAGATGGGCCCTGTGGAAAAAGATGAGTAGTAAAATACTAATTTTAAAATCGCAGAAATATATTCACTTTTCCCTTTCTTCTACAAATAAATATAAGTATCCATGGATCTTAAAAGCTCAAAGAAAGATTCCTTTTATTTATCTCAAATTGCTTGCTTCTTTACCTGCCCAATTTTTATTTAGAATGTCTCATTATTTGCATTTATTTTTATTTTTAGTGTATCTCAACATAGAACAGAGAGGGCATTTTGCACTTTCAAGAATATCAAATCTGCATTGTGTATCATTTTTGTGGATAGGAAATACTTTTTCTTCCAGAGTTCAGACAATAGCAATTCAAGATTCTTCTTATAGAAAGTCTTCCTCCCACGGGAAGATAATCCTTTTGATTATAATCTTTCTAAAGTCTCCTCTCTCAATTGTGTCAGTTTGTAAAACGTTACTGAGACAATCCTTGCTCATTCACCCAAACCATGGGTTGCGGAGAATTAATTTACCAATTTAATATCAAGAATCTCACACTCCCAACATCCAATAACAGCATACTAACTAGCATGTTAGCCTTTCAAATATGGCTAACATTTTAGTCAATGTACCCTCAAATTACAAAAGTAAGTTAAGTGAAGGGACTAAATAGAAAGAATACACAAAAATGGTACACAACACAAGGAAAGATAATCTCATACCACAGCTAGAAGAAAGCAAAAGCATGGTTTATCCACAACTTTTCCTCCAATTCACAGCACCTTGGGTTTCTCTGGCTGGGAGTATGAATTCAAGGCACATCTGTTATTGACTCAATATTTTTTTAATTGATGTGAGAGAGGGAGAGGGAGGGAGGGGCAGACAGAGAGAGACAGAAAGAGAGAGAGATTTGTTTGTTCCATTATTTATGTATTCATTGGTTGATTCCTGTATGTGCCCTGATTGGGATCGAACCTGCAACTTTGGCATATCAGGAGGATGCTCTAACCAGATGAGCTACCTGGCCAGGGCTTGACATATTTTATAAGTACTTACTTTTTTTAAAAATTTGATGCTCCTGTTTATATCTCCAGACTGAAAAATTGCTTTACAATCTACAATATTCTACAATAAAGAATTTCTACAATTCTACAATAGTAGAAATTAAGATTTTATAGGATTTACCAGCTATTGATACATATTTCAAGATTAAAAATATTTCTGTTTTGTGTCACTCTCTTTTCTTTTAGCAAACAAATGGAACAGTGACACACTGTGCACTCAATGATCACCACACTCTCCCTTCCTTTCCTTTCTCCCGTTTTCTGTAGATTATCTCTAAGTTCGCCTGACGGAGATTTTGACAACCTAAAGGTATGAAGAAGATGACAGTAATCAAAACAAATAACAGTTTTGAAAGATTTAAATAAAGAACTACCTGTTTCTGAGTAAAAGCAAAGATAGAAAGGTATGAGCATTCCTGCCCTTTATTTCATGGAACAACGCAAGGGCTCCTGAGCATACAGTGGGACAGAAAGGACAAAAAACTATTTTCTATTAAAGAAAGCCCTTTGTTTACAGTTTGCCTTGGTCCCCCGAATTCTGCTGGACACAGATAAGTCTTCGCCTCCAATCACGGGCATGCTAGTTTTCTCCTTTGCAACATTCTAGCAGGACAGATATTTCAAATTTGGGGGAAAATCTTTAAAAGGAAGACCCTGTGGAAATCAGTTCACTTCTAAGCCTGTATTAAGTGATTGGAGAATAGAATTCAGTGTTAAAACAGGGTAGAAAGCCAAGAACAATAAGGAGTAATAAGCTTCAGTGGGAGTAGAGAGAAGGAAGGTCAGGGGCAAGGCTGCCTTTGACCTTAATGGCCTCTTCATTTTTTCTGACCTCCTTTCTCTCTTAATCTCATTTCTCTTCTTCAATTTTCTTTTCCTTTCCTCAGCCCTCAAAATATTATCACAGATAATATTCCACATCATCCCGGAAAGGCCTGTTTTCACCAGACCCTTGTACTTCGCTAATATATGCCCTTTTTTTTATGCTGTTGTTTTTAGACCCTGCCCCAAGCATATACTTACCCAGCTCTCCCAGGGAGCACCTGCTGTAGTTCACTCACCCTTGCACTGTAACCCTTTCTCTGCTCAAATGACAGAGCTCATCCTAGAGCAGCAGCTTCCTTCAATTTCGTGTCATTTCTAGACAGCTACCCAGTTTATTACTGGTGGACATCAGTTTTTCTAGCTGGGTCTGTTCGCCCACCCTACGATTGGTGTTCCCATTTTCCTCTCTCCTTTGGACAGGTGTCCCTTGGTGTCTGTGGCTGACCTTCCCACCAGCCCTGCTCTAACGCTCATGATGCTCCAGTCATACCTCCCCGTCACAGATCAGAACCACTTGGATCTCAGCATCAACATGCCCTGGGCCAGAGATCCATGCATCTTTGAGAACTGTCAGGGTGTGGCCAACCACGAAAGAAGTTTCACACCAGACTCTTCCTGACTTCCTCATCTCAGCCAAAGCCCTTCCCACACAGCGTACAGCCTTGTGTCCCAATTCCCACAAAGATATTTTCCCCAACTGACATGATCTCTTCTCTCCTCTTCCCTTTTCTAAATCTTAGTATCCTACAAAATGAACTATTCCTAAATACCTTAGGAACTTATACCTCATACCCCACAAATTAACACAGAATGGCAGACTGCTTTATATTATTCTCTAATTAGTACATGCATGTTTGTCTTATTTTCAGGGAAAAAGTTTTAAAGTTTTCTGGGGCAGGAACTCAGTCTTAAAGCTCTTTTATATCATCCCAGCAGAAGAAGTGACAGTGATAGACACGCAATAATCTCTGAATAAACGCTCCACTGGGGCATCTCGTTCAGCTCCTAGCCCAGCATCCTCAAGAACCCCAGACAGAACCCCAGCCAGCGTCACCTAGCCTCCGCTGCACACTGTGAGTGCTCCTTACCTTTGGACGTGGCATAACCTAAGCACCTCTCCTTTCTCTTAATATGAAATTCAAGCCTTTTTAAAACTGATTCCCTTTATTTTTCTGGCTGCCCTGATTACCTTACAACTTGCTTTTTATCTTGTTGTCTTGAATGGATATGGTCTTGAATTCTTTCTAGAACAATTCTAGAGATAGAATTAACTAAATACAGATGTAAAATGTTTTCCAAGCACCACTGATTTCTCTGACCAGAGTGTAAATAATGCATTTTAGGCCACTTACCTCGTCATTTCAACACATATTACCTTATGTTTTTAATTAATTATTTCATATACATATGCATTAACTTCCTCTATATCGCATACCCGAAAGCATTCCTTTTGCTTCATTTGTAGCCCCAGTAAGTCCCTGCCATTGGAATATACTAACATAAACAGCTTTACAATCATATATGCAAGTAGTTTCAAAAATAATTTTTTTAAAAATCTAGGGAATATACTGAAAACTCTTTCCCTGAAAATTATCTCCAAAAGTGAGATATTATTAGGGACACTGGATAGGGCCAATAATGTTTCAAAAAACAAAACTGCAAACTGGACACCTTGTTTTTCTTAGTCCCCTCTAGCCATAATGAAAAGCTAGCGTCTGACCACCAGGGGGTGCTGTGCACACAGTTGCTGCACCTGGTGAAGGACACTGTCCCGTTTCACAACCACAGTCAATAATTTCACTAAAATTTTATTGTTCACAATCAGACTAGAAGATCAGCTTAGATAATGGAGTTTTCCTTTTGAAGTACAATCCCATTGGAATGGGGGGCGTGAAAGAACTGGGCAGGAAGGGAGAGTGGGGAAGAACTTCCAGCTGATCGCTGAAATAGAGAAGTAAAACTCTTTTCCTTCAGTCTCCACTTCACTCTCTATTCGTATGCACCAAACTGAGGGAGAGACCTCAAATACACTCACGACGTGTCTTATATTAACTCTGCATGACAAAACATCTGTTCATTTAAGTATGACTATTAAAACTCTTCATTGTTTCTTTAATTTTATGTAACGTTATTTATTCCTTGAAATGTGCCTAGAATTGTACTAATTTGGATGATCATTAGAAAATGCTAAATGAGAAGATGGCATATAACTTTTATGTTTCACATGTTAGAAAACGGTGACTCGTTCATTGGTTGGCAATGCAATCCCAATATATAAATTTTGCCGGGAAACCAAGCAAGATGGCAACATAGGAGGCTTTGAACTCCCCTCTTCCCAGAGACACACCGAATATGTGGCGACACACAGAGCAACTAACCTCTGGAATAAATCCAGAAACTAGCTGAACCACTCCTACATATCCAATGAATTAAAAAACACCCCCATCGAATGGGCAGGAAAGGCTGAGAGACACTTTGACCATAAACTTCACCCCTGGCACAGTGCCATATACAGTTAGGAGGGAGTTCTCAACTTCCAGCCTTTTCCTAAGGATTAAAGGGTTTGTACCCCACATTTAGCACCCCAACTTTTAAGACTCCCACTCTCACTTGAGGGATGGGGCCCAAACTCTTCTAGCTGTGAAAGCCAATGAGCCTTGAGTCCATGAGATCCATGAGACCACAGCAAATAAAGGAGCTATTGTTCAGGGTCACAGAAGCACTTGCTGAGTGAGGCTATCGTCCCCAGGATCAGTGCACAGGGATGAGGCAAAATCGCCTATCTCCCAGGCTTTTCCTGAGAAAGGTCCATCTGCATACTTTGAAAGTTGCTGCCTAATGGTCAGGTTTCTAATTTAGCACACATCTATGGGTTGGCTGTAATCCTCTCTGGAGATGGAGAAGCTGGCACACACATCCCTGCCTTCCCCCTGTAGCCCACTCCAAGTCTCCTGTATGTCCCTGGAAGGGGCTTGTACATACTTCTGCGCCCCAGCTTTTTTCACTTCCACCTGCAGGATGGATGGGTCCCCAGAGATCCTGGCTCTGGAGGCCAACGCTGAAGGAAGCGGTAAAAACACCCATCTCCCATGATTTCCCTGATAGAAATCCAGCTGCTTACTTTAAAAGCTGCTACCTAAGGGTCAGGCTTCTAATTTAGCATACACCTAAGGGCTGGATTTGATACTTCCCAGAAACAGAACAGCCAGCGGACACCTCTCCTGCCCTTACCCTTTTGCCTGCTCCAAGTCAGTGGTTTCTTCCTGGAGACAGCTCATGCACACATCTGTGCCCCAGCTTGCAGACCTACAGCACAAGGGACAGGTCCCTGGATCACCTGACTCTCATAGCCAACAGGGCTTCCAGTCAATAAATTTTGTTGGAAAAAAATGAATTTTCAAAGATAAAAGAAAGAAACTGGACCTTATCTTATAGTGTATATAAACATTAACTCAAAATGGATTTAAAAATTGTACCTATGGTCTGAAACAATAAAAATCCTGGAAGAAAGCATAGAAGGTAACCTCCTTCGCGTGGGTTTTGGCAATGATGTTTTTTACGACACCAAAAGCAAGGGCAGCACAAGCAAAACAAACAAACCCACAGGAGAGGGTCTACCTCAAAATTCAAAAGTTCCGCTCAGCAAAGGAAACCATCAATGAAATGGAAAGGCAAATTACAAAATGGGGGAAGATATTTGCAAGCCACATTATCTGATAAGGGGTTAATATCCAAAATATAAAAGGAACTCACACAACTGAATAGCAGGAAAAAAAAAAAACCCAAATAATCCTATTTAAAAATAGGAAAAGGACCTAAATTGACATTTTTTTGTATAGCTAAATAGAAGACATACAAATGGCCAACAGATACACGAACAGGTACTCAACATCAGTAATCAAGTAATGCAAATCAAGCCTACAATGAGTTATCACCTTCCATCTGTTAGGATGGTTATTACCAAAAGGTAAAAAATAACAAGCTGTAAGGATGTGGAGAAAATGGAACCTTTGTACACTTTTTTGGAGGAATGTAAACTAGCATAGCCACTATGGAAAACAGCATAGAGGGTCATCAAAGAATTAATAACATATCTACTGTTACCTTCAGTGTTTAGCTAGATATACAGGAAAGAGAACAAAGGGAACTAGACATTGAGCTTAACAAATTGGGGAACATAAACCTGCTTGCTAGCCAGGAAGCGACAGCTTCACACCCCAGGGAACCACAGCATTTCTCCACCAAGAAAATTAACATTCCTCCCTTCCCCCCTCCTCCCTTCCCCACTCCAGTACCAGATGGCCATCAGGGGCAGGTGGGGTGGGGGGGGTGAGGCAGGGGGCATGAACCATAGAAGTCAAAATGGTGCAGGGAAGGTGCTTGACCAAAGAGGCCTGTCAGTGTAGCTTGGGAAAAAAGGGATTGGTTAGAAAGTGGGCCCATCCAAAGCCTTCAGAAGCTTGGGAAGGTCATTGGTCATTTTGAAAAAGTACCTGGTCCTTCCCCCATCCAAGCTAATATAGTCCCAGGAAACAAAGAAGCTTCTCTTGCCCAACTGGTGATGCATTCACCGGTTTATTCATGTATTCTCTAGCTTGGGAGCATGTGACCATGTGGGTAGCTACCAGGCCCACAGAAGGTGGTGTGGGCTCCAGAAGGACTAAGCTCCCCAGCAGCCATGCGAACTTTGCCACTGGAGCAGCCTGGAACACGCTAAGCTACCAGGATGGGGACTAAGACCACAGAGTAGTCGCTTGTGGTCTCAAAAGGACTATAAGATGGAACAGAAACTCTGGACACTGGCTTTTGTCTTGGCCTTGCTGAGGACATGGTTGGACTTTTTCCATGGCAGGACAGATGGAGACAGGACATTGGAAATTCTCAGGGCAGCTTCTATCTCCACATGAATAAAACTTGCCACACCACAATCTCCCACACATGGGTCCTTAGAATGCTTCCTTGAGATCACATGGAAGAACCTAATTCTTGCTGACCACGCTATCATATGATCAACAATTCCACTTTGGGTATATATGCAAAGGAAAAGAAAGCATCGTCTTGAAGAGATGTGTGCATTCCCATGTTCATTGCAGTATTATTCATAATAGTCAAGTTATGGAAAGAATGTGTATCTGGCAATGAATCAATGGATAAAGAAAATGCATTGTATACCTCCAGTGAAATATTATTCAGCCTTAAAAAGGAAATCCTTCTGGCCAAGATGGAGGGGTAGGTAGATAACGCTTCCCTTCCTCACACAACCAAAAAAAAAGATAATGATTAATGTAAAAAAAAAAAAAAACCAAAAAAACAGCCCTGGCTGGTATGGCTCAGTGGATAGAGTGCTGGCCTGTGAACTGAAAGGTGGCCAGTTCAATTCTCAGTCAGAGCACATGCCTGTGCTGTGGGCCAGGTTCCTAGTGTGGGGCATGCAGGAGGCATCCACACATTGATGTTTCTCTCCCTCTCTTTCTTCCTCCCTTCCCCTCTCTCTAAAAGTGAATAATAAAATCTGAAATAAATAAATAAATAAAAACAAAAAAACCTCCAGAACTGCCAGAAAAATAGAACTGTATAGAAATCTGACAACCAAGGAGTTACAGAAGAAACATTCATCCAGACTGGTAGGAGGGGTGCAGAGGACACCTGGCAAGGTGGCGGGACTGGCAGGTGAGGTGGCGGCGGACTGGGCAAGCAAGGCAGCAGCTGGCAGACCTAGTAGTCCCACATTCGTATGCAGATAAATGGGAGGAACAACTGGGAATCTAGATAGACCCCAAAATCCAGGGTTCCAGGGGTTGCAGTGGCAGAAGAAACTCTCAGTCTCACAGGAGATTGTGTTGTAGGGGCCCATGGGATCCTAAAACATGCACAAGCCCACCTACCCAGGAATCAGCACCAGAAAGGGAACAATCAGCTTGTGGGAAATGAGGGAAGTTACTGAAAATGGGATGAGAGCCAAGCAAGTGGCACTGTTTCCTCTCTCACCCCTCCCCCACATACAGCACCACAACACAGGAAGAAGGTTATCCTGCCCTGGCAAATACCTAAGGCTCCTTCCCTTACAATGTAACAGGTACACCAAGAGAAAGAAATATGGCCCACATGAAAGAACAAATCAAAACTCCAGAAAAAGAACTAAGCAACAAACAGATAGCCAACCTATCAGATGCAAAATTCTAAACACTGGTAATAAGGATGCTCACAGAAATGATTGGGTATGGTTGAAAAATAAAGGAAGAAGTGAAGGTTATGCAATGTGAAATAAAGAAAAATATACAGGGAACCAACATTGAAGGGAAGGAAACCGGGACTCAAATCAAAGGTTTGTAACAGAAGGAAGAAATAAACATTCAACCAGAACAGAATGAAGAAACAAGAATTCAGAAAAGATGAGAAGCTTAGGAACCTCAGAGATAATTTTAAATGTTCCAACATTCAAATCATAGGGGTGCCAGAAGGAGAATAGGAAGAGCAAGAAATTGAAAACTTATTTGAAAAAGTAATGAAGAAAAACTTCCCCACTCTAGCAAAGGAACTAGATATGCAAGTCCAAGAAGCTCAGAGAGTCCCAGACAAATTGGATCCAAGGAGAAACACACCAAGACACATCATAATTAAATTACCCAATACTAAACACAAGGAAAGAATTTTAAAAGCAGCAAGAGAAAAGGAGACAGTTACCCACACTACCAGCTGATTTCCCATAACACTACCAGCTGATTTCTCAAAAGAAACCTCATAGACAAGAAGGGACTGGAAAGAAGTATTCAAAGCCATGAAAAGCAAGGACCTACAACCTAGATTACTCTATCCAACAAAGCTACCATTTAGAATGGAAGGGCAGATCCAGTGCTTCCAAGATAAGGTCAAGTTAAAGGATATCATAATCACCAAGCCCTTATATGAAATGTTAAAGGGATTTGTCTAAGAAAAAGAAGATCAAAACTATGAACAATAAAATGACAACAAATTCACAATAATCAACAACTGAACCTAAAAAACAAAAACAAATTAAGCAAACAAATAGAACAGGAACAGATCACAGAAATGGAGCTCACATGGAGGGTTAACAGTGGGCAGGTGAAGGGGGAGAATGGGAGAAAAGGTACAGGGAATAAGAAGCATAATCAGTAGGTATAAAATAGACAGGGGGAGGTTAAGAATAGCACAGGAAATGGAGAAGCCAAACAACTTATATATATGATCCATGGGCATGTACTAAGGAGGAAGAATGCTGGAGAGAGTGGGGTGCAGGGTGAAGGGGGATAAAGGGGAGAAAAAATGGGACAACTGTAATAGTATAATCAATAAAATATACTTAAAATTAAATCTTTTAAAAATAATAAATTAAGCATAAATAATCTTAAAAAAAGAAAAAGGAAGGAAATCTTGTCATTTGCAACAACTTGGGTAAAACTGAGGGCATTATACTAAGTAAAACAAGCAAAAGAGAGAAAACCAAATGTATGGTATTACTTATATGGGGTAAATTTAAGGGAAGAAAGTCAAACTTATAGAGATAGAGAATTGGTTGGTAGGGTGTGAGGTGGGGCCGGTAATAAGGGGAATTTTGTAAAAGAGTACAAATTTTCAGTTAAAAGATAAGGTCTAAGTATTACATGGTGACCATAACTGATAACACTGTATTATATAGTTGAAATTTGCTGAGAGTAGAACTTAAATGTTCTCACAAAAAAAAAAAAAAGGAAAGGGGTAAATATGTGAGATGATAAATATGCTAAAATTAACTTGATAGGAGGAATACTTTCAAAATGAATATGTATATCAAATCATAATGTTGTATACTTTATTTTTAATACTTATTTATTTTTGTTAGAGAGGGAGGAAGGGAGAAAGAGAGGGAGAGAGATGTGAGAGAGAAACATGAGTTGGTTGCCTCTCATACTCACCCAGACCAGGGACAAAACCCACAACCCAGGCATGTACCCTGACTAGGAATCAAACCGGCAACCTATCATTTGAGGGATGATGCCCAAACAACTGAGCCACATGGGTCAGGGCATCATGTATACTTTAAATTTCTTCCAATTTTATTTGCCAATTACACCTCAGTAAAGCTGAAAAAATTTCTTTTACCTGACTTTATGACAAGAATTAAGAACTATACCTACAGAATAAAATTCAATGTGCTTTTAAAATAAGTATATTAATTGCATTTTTAAGAAGCTGTGTAGATGATATCTTGGCTTATTGCTTTTCACTGTTCATTGAATTCAGAGTACATTAAATATAATATCTACAAAGGAGAGAGGCAGGACAGGGAGATATATCCCACATAAATATTCTGAGTCTTATGCAAAATCCCTAGTTCTTCATCCTTTTACATAAGTTGACAGTCTCACCTCTGGAGAAAGATAACAAAATTGCAAAAATCTACCTTTATTATTTTACCTCATACCTGTCATTAGTGTTGATATATACCTGCACAGACCAAAGTCATTAACCCCAACAAAGTGCAGAGTATAGCAAAATTGGCAATAGGTGCAACTGCAGTGATAGTTGAAGACTTCTAGACCCCTTGTTTTCTGTAATTATTATATGGACTGACTTTTCTTCCTTCTTCTGCAATACTCCAATACCCTCACTGAACTTCTTGACCAAAAATATTCAACCAAGTAAATAACTTCAGGAGATAGTGGGCTTACCTTCGTACGCGTTCCACTCTGTCATCTACCCGAAGGTATTTCTTGGCATTTTCTCCTTTGCCAAAGCTTGCACAGTCTTCTGGGTTGACAAAAACCTATTCCAAACACCAAAAAAATATTTCAAATACCAGATGATATCATGATATTCTAAGCTATTTTCATTTTAACAGAAGAAATAAGCATCAAGAATGGCCCTACAGAAAGAAAATTTGGAGCAATAGACGAAACCCAGGGAGAAAAGAGCATCTGTAGTTTAAATCTGAATTTTTATTAACACTGCAAATATGTTTTGAAAAGCATAAATAAGAACTTAAATAAAAACTAATATACACAAATAGTGAAAAGCAAAATAGAAAAGAGGGCATAATTCAAAGTCATCATTGACTATAATTATGGTGAACTGGCGTTTTTTCATAGTGATATTCATGCACCTTCTCTCAAGGGCATTAACATTTCCAGTTGATTGTGCATCTGAAATCATAAGTTTACTTGCTAAAGAAATTAGAACAAGGGGACGGAAATGTCTTTTGTACTTCATTAAGATATATGTACCTCTTTTCTTTTTTATTTAACTGAAAGTTTGGATTAACAATATAGTGAAATATAAGAAGTTATTCCATTCCTATAAATACCAAGTACATGTTCTAGGGCACAGGAGGTCTGCCCAGAAAGTATCCAGCCATGTACTATGAAAAATAGAGACTCTAAAGAAGATATAAGATGCAAGAAATGTTGTACACAGGGTAATGACACCTCAGTTGCCTTCAAAGTAGGCACCCTGGGACCTCACACAGTTCTCCCAATCACCATCAGCTGCTCCATTGTATTTATTTGAACCTCACCAATTGTCTGAAATCTCTTCCCTTTCAAAGGTGATCTTAGTTTTCAGAAAAGCCAGAAGTTGCAGGGCACCAAATCTGGGCTGTAGGGGGGCTGAATCACCTGAGTGATTTGATGTTTCTCCAAAAATCTCTGCAGGAGATGTGATGCATGAGCAGGTGTGTTGTGCTGAAGCTGCCAGTCACCAGTTGCCCACAGCTGTGGCCATTTTCATTATATTGCATCTCTCAGCCAACAAAGAACATGGAGTTAGAACTCCTTATTAATTGTTTGACCTGGAGAGGTGTGCTCATGATGGACAACACCTTCCCAATCAAAAACAAACTAAAACTCTGGCTGGTGTGGCTCAGTGGATTGAGTGCCAGCCTGCAAACCAAAGGGTCACCAGTTCAATTCCCAGTTGAGGGCCAGGTTCCCAATAGAGGGGCACATAAGAGGCAACCACACATTAATGTTTCTCTCCTTCTCTTTCTCCCTCCCTTCCCCTCTCTCTAAAAATAAATAAATAAAATATTTGTAAAACACAGTTCACATGATCTTGATCTTGCTGTGACTTTGCCACACCTTCTTTGGGCTTGGAGTGCCAGGCAACTTCCACTGGGATGATGGGGCCTTTGTTTCTGGATCACATGCATAGCTGTAGACCCACAATTCATTTATGGTTATGACCTTTTGAGAAAATCTGGTTCATTGGTAGTGATTTGAATCATGTCATTAGCAACTGAAGCCCAATGTTCCTTCTGCTCTGGTAGGAGAAGCCATGGAGAGAATTTTACTACGATATGTTTCATGCCAAGGTCCTGCATCAAAATCTCAAACATAGTAGTTTTTGAATTCCCCAGATCAGCTTCTAGTTCTCACACTGTCAGTGAATGTAGCCTGTATGGGTTCCACATTCTCAAGTGTGTTGCTTATTGCAGGTCTTCCAGAACATGGATCTCTTGCAACAGATTCTTGACCATCTTTGAAGCATTTGTGCCACACTTTTATTTGCATTGCACTCATTGCATAGGCCCCAAAAGCCTTCTGAATCCAAATAGTTTCCAGGGAGAAATGTTCAAGCTTAACGCAACATACAATGCAGATTCATTGCCCCACTTGCTCAGTCATTTTGAATGTGACGGCCACACAGTATACATGTTCACTCAACAGTATCTACCATCCCTACAGACTAATACAGTGAAGTCGTCATTGTTCATACATGCACATTCCAGTCTATGCTCCTTGGTCACCAGGTTACAACGATATCACACAAACCAGTCTTGTTATATTAACAATGGCTGGACTTTTTCTGGACAGACCTTATATGTTTGTGTATTTCTGTAATTATTATGCTGTTTGAAATGATTTCCTTATTCCTTGAAACTTGAAACATGTGCTTAAAAAAGGACAAAATTTAAGTATGGTCCATTGTTTAATAATAATAATTAATAAAAACACAAAGTATAAAATTAGCCTTAATTTAAGCTCAGCAATCTCATAAATATTATAATATTTTTCTTAATGTGATATGAATATTTATTCCAGATAAAAAATATTGAGGAGACTGATGGGCAGGAATGTGATACAGTATCAGCTCTTGATGTCAGTCTTGTTCCTAAATAAATGTCTGGCATCCGCTAGATAGTCAGCCAATAAATATATTTTGAGCAAGTAAATAATTGTAATATGATGGAAAGTATGTGAGATTTGAGTTTAAACAAATGTGAATTTGATCTTTAACCTCACCCTTTATTGAAGTGAAACCTTGGGCAAGCTACTTTATTGCTCCAACTTTCAGCTCCTGAGCTGTAAAATGAGGACACTAATGAGGATCTCACCTGACAGTGCTAACAACTATGTGAAACTCTTCCATGATCTGGTGCCTACGAAGGGCATGGTGACTCCTGGCACACATTGCCAGCAGTCCACAAATATGAATTCCTTCATTCTTTCCTTATAAGACAGCACATTTCTTCTATCCTTGGTGCCACTATGTTTGGAGGACAGTGGAGACCTGGTGGTAGGCAGCTATTTTATAGCCTGCTGCTGCAACACCTTGTCCCATTAGAGACTTAAACAAATGGGTATGTGTCCCATTAAAATGCAAATATCTCTGGGGAAGGAATTACACCTCCAGACAGTACAATGAAATACCTTAGCAAGTACTATGACCTCCAGATTGAAGCAAGGCTCTGAAGGACAAAATTCAGGACAGGCATTGAGAGAGAAATAAGTGGTTTTCCAAAAGAGAAAAAGAAATTGCTGAATAGGGTACAGGGGCCACACCAATGAAAATCATTTAACTTTGTCAAACTAGATTTGCTCAACTCCCCTCACTGTGTCATACACCTCTGGAATACAGGGTATGTGCTCCAAATCTATCTGCCACCTTCTCCATGCCTCCAGTTTTCTTTTCTTTTAAATCATTCTTGTAACACTGGGTAGCAATATTATTCCTTTAAGAAATCAGAAGTATACAAAATCAAAATGCCTTGCCCCATAAGAAGCTCTACTGTGGGAATAAGAACTTTTATTTTGTCCCCAAAGGTGTATCCTTGACCTGTAACAGAGCTGAAAACACCAGTTAATTATCTGGAAAATGACTATTTTACAAACTCTAATTGGCAAAATTCACTTCAAAATCATAGATAGTTTCCTTGAAAACTTCGATTCTCCAGACTATGCTGAAGCACCATGACAAAAGGTAAAATCCACAATTTAAAAAATTTTTACTAGTTTCTGGGGGAAAGCACCTGTTCCATAAATATATTAACTCCATCTATACCAAATGGTTGCATACTTCATTCGCAACACTAAGCAATGTTCCATTGCAGTGCACAAAAAAAAGTAAATTAAGAAAATTGCTTTTCAGAAGTTCAACTCTTAAAAGTAAGACAATATACCTTTCAAATTTCTTACCTTTTTTGTCAATCTGTAGAATGAAGTTGCAGTACTCATAAACATCATTTTTGAAAGAACAATCGTCGCATAGGAGGCAAAGGCCATGAATACTTTATCCTCCATTAGCTGGGTAATGCCAACCATTTTTTCAACTTTGATCTGGAATTTTTAAAAGGTTGTCAATAAGATAAGAAAAAGCAGACATAAATATCCCAAATATCTTCATGGTAACTTGGTCTGCTGATATTGCAGTATTAACCATAATGTTCTTTAAAGTATCGTGGATTACTTGCAAAAGAAATAATCATTTAGTTTTTCTAAAATTTCAAAATGAACAGTATTACTCTTTTCTAGTCCTATGTCATTAAGTTTGAGGACATTGAACAAGTAGAATGAAAATGAAAATGTAGTGGGTATTACAAGGCAAATTAAACAGGCAAAATGCTGTAAAGATAGATTAAAGTCATACATGAAGATGAACCACAAGTTGGACACAAAAGATCGGAGTTCATGGACTGAGCTCTTCAGAAATAACCAAACTGGTATGCACATAGTAGTACCATCAATGTTTGATCAGGAATGCTTCAAACTTTAGAAATTAGAATTTTAGCTTTCTGTCATTTCAGTAGTTTTTAAGTTCTCAGAAACTAATTCCAATGCCACCATTTGATCATTAACCTTGGTTGAGAGATTTGGCCCCTCTAAGGCTAAATATCTTCATTTATAAAATGGGTCTAGTAATAGCTCCTAGCTTATTGGGTTGTTTTCAGGATTTAATTGAGATAACACATGGAATACGGTTAGCACAGCACACTTGGCCCATGAAAAACCTCAATAAAGTGTATTACATTCTTATCACGGTCATCACTCACCACAATCATGGTCATCATTCATGCCAACGCATGTGAAAAACAAGAAGCAGGATAATGTAGCCAGACATAAGATAGGCTTGCAAATGCAAGGTGAAAATTTGGCATTGACGGTAACTTTCATTGAAGAAATAAGGAAAGGAGGATTAGCTCTACATAATTCTTTAGGTTCTACTTCCATCTAAAAGATGGAAAGAGTAAACTGAATGTAACTATGTGCTCAGGAGGAAAGCTAAGGCACAGTGGTGATACTGAAGTCAAATTGGGAGGATTTTAGGGTAAATCTTAAAGTTTTAAACTCCTCACATTATCTGAGAGTCATGAATTTTTTAACCTCTTTGTGTTCCATTATCATCGCTCCTATCCGATTCTTCTATCTCTTTCACACAAACACACATCTTTTCTCACACCCAAGCTAAAACACTATTTAAGCTGCTTAGCATGGAATGTAGTTGCTTCTAGGCAACATTCATTCCTGCCTTGAAAATTCACCCCTTGCATGTAATCTTATTAGAATGACCTCTGTTAGATTCTAATCATTTTATCCATCTACCATAATCTATAAATATATGTATCTTTCTCTACTCTGTTACTGGTCAAATAGTTGTCTATGTGCTACTGATGAATGCAATATTAACTGTGTACAATATACCTATGATTTTATGCATCAACTATGAGTCCAATTATGCCATGTGCTTTATGTGCATTATTCTACGTAATCTTTGTAACTATAACATTATAATCTTCACAACTAGATCCTTTTTACATTTGAATAAAATGGGAATTTAATATGTTAAGCAGCCAAGCTGGAGCACAATCCTACATCTCTGACTTCTTACCTCATACACAAACTCCACTGCACTGGCTCCTTCAAGAGACAGCAAACAGCTTAACTCTGATTCAACTAACATTGACTGAATGGGTACTCTCTGGCTGGCACTGTTGGTACTCCTTACATCTTCTATATTTTTTCCTCTTCCCATTACACTACAAGGTGGGTATTATTATTCCCATTTTGCAGATAAAACAAGGCTTCCTAAGTAACTCCTATTTTAAAGGGTAAGCCAAAAATGCACTCCTTAGATTTAGGCAAACAAATTATATACTCTGGTTTAAAAACAAAACAAAACAAAATGCATATGATAAATTAACTCACCTCCACAAGTCAGTAGTCTTGAAAGGAAAGTATGTCAAATAAAAGTTCTGTGCAAGGAAATACTTTTGGTAACATGTAACTTATCTGCACTTGTTCCAGTGCTGAGGGGTGAAAATCATGAATAAGCTGCTCTGTCCTTCAGAGCTCAAATAAAGTAATTAGTTTAAGGGATCCCTAAGTCTTATGCTTCTGGAAAGAGATCTGAAACAGTGATGAGGTTAATTTTTTTTTTAAATTAAGAAAAGTTTATCAGATAGAAGTGTTGCTATTTAACAATAATTTTAAAACTACAACAGTTTCTGTAGGTCTCTCAACTAATGTCCCCAGAATGAAATTCACTTACAATGGAATAAAACTTCAGGGAATGTTTTCCTCTTGGTGAAAATTAGTATGGAAAGAGTAGAGAAAAAGTGGAACACTTCCAGAGCTATTGGTAGGGAAAGAGCACACAGATGTCAACAGCTGGAGGAAACCAGCAATGAGATGTTTCTTCTTTAAATGTGAAACTGCAGGGATTTCAGATCAAGATGGAGGCGTAGGTAAACATGGTTCACCTCCTTGCACAACCACATCAAAATTAAAACTGAACCATCACTCAGAACCATCAGAAATCAAATTGAATGGAAGTCCAACAACTACGGAATTAAAGAAACCACTTCCATCCAGACTGGTAGGAGGGAAGGAAATGAGGAGCAAACTGGTTCCACACCAATATGTGGTGGATAAATTTCAGGAGGGCCATCTCAGGAATGAGGAGTTCCAGCTCCATTCAAGGCCCCCCAGCTCAGGGTTCCAGTGCCAGGAAGATAAGTCTGCACAATTTCTGGCTGCAAAAACCAATGAGGTTTGAGTTGGTAGAAGAAACTGCTGGATTCCCAGGCAGTTATCCTCTAAAGGGACCCAAATACAGATTTACTCAGACTCACTCCCTCTGAGCTCCAGTACCAAGGTAGCAGTTTGAAAGGCACCAGTGACATACAGGGAGGAAATGAAGCATATGGCATCAGAGCAAGAGCTGGGGGACAGCTTTCTCCCAGACAGAACAGTGGGCAGAGGCCATTGTTCCTTTTCCGAACCCTCCCCTCATAAAGCCACAGAACTGGAAGGCAAGTGCATTTCTGAGTCTCCATTAACCTGGTTAACACTGTTTGCCCTGCCCCAGTGATTCTCTGAGGCTCTGTCCCACCCAGTTTACAGGCCCACACAAGCTGTTAACACTGGTTTTTCCATATGAATGGCTTCTCTTTGTTATTGTTTCATATCTTCTAAATCCTTCAAACAAACAGCAGCCAGACTCAGTGACACCCCAGTCCCCATACCTATTGTTAAGGGGCCCCAAGCATAGCATTAGCAGCAGCCAGCTTAGGTTCACAGCTTGGCTTCCCATGGGAACCTCCTAGCCCAGCACAAGTAGCAGTCATCTGCAGATTCCTTTGTAGCTCATGCTGTGCGGCACCGGGCACAACACAGGTGGTAGCTAACCTTGGCCTACATCACTCAGGAAACCCCAGAGCCTGCATAGCCAGGGAACAGCCACAGACCACATTGTAGCACCACCACCTTGCCCCTGCACGGCTGATCTTTCATGAAGATAGAGGTCAGTGGTCAGTGGTCACAGCCAGGTCTTTAGGCTGACTGGCCTGGGTAAATCCCTCCCATTGACCGGCCAACAACAATCAAGACTAAACTACAGAGCTGTACTCAGCCCACACAAAGGGCTTGTCTCAAGTACCCAACTTGGGTGACAGAGGAAGCTGTGCCACTAGACCCTATAGGACACCTACTATATTAGGTCAACACTACTAAAGGAGTCATATCAGCTCTACCTAATGCATAGAAACAAACATAAGGAGGCTGCCAAAAATGAGGAGACAAACATGGCCCAAATCACAGAACAGATCAAAACAGATAAAGAACTAAACAAAATGGAGACAATCAGTCTATTGGATGCAGAGTTCAAAACACTGGTTATAAGGATGCTCAAGGAACTTAGTGAGGACCTCAGCAGCATAAAAAAGATCCAGTCAGAAACAAATGATTCACTTACTGAATTAAAGAATGATTTACAGGAAAACAACAACAGAGTGGATGAAGCTAAGAATCAAATCATAATAAAAGAAAACTTCTCTAATTTGATGAAGGAAATAGACATGAAAGTCCAGGAAGCACAGAGGGTCTGAAATAAGATGGACACAAACAGTCCCACCTCAAGACACATCATAATTAAAATGCTAAAGGTTAAAGATAAAAGAGAGAACCTTAAAAGCAGCAAGAGAAAAGTAGTTAGTTAACTACAGGAGAGTTCTCATAAGACTGTCAGCTGATTTCTCAAAAGAAACTTTGTAGGCTCAAATGGATTGCCAAGAAATATTCAAAGTCATGAAAAGCATGAACCTGCAGCCAAGATTGCCCTATCCTCCAAAGCTATTATTTAGAATCAAAGGGCAGATAAAGAGTTTCCCAAGCAAGAAAAAAAACTAAAGGAGCTCATCATCACCAAAACATTATTATATGAAATATTAAAGGGTTATTTAAGAAAAAGATCAAAACTACGAACAATAAAATGGCAATAACTACATATCTATCAACAACTGAATCTAAAAAGCAAACTATGCAAACAAGAAGAACACAGACGAATCATGGATACAAAAAGTGTTTTAATGGTTGTCAAATGAGAGGAGGGTTTGGAGGATGGGTGAAAAACTGAAGGAATTAAGAAATATAAATAGGTAGTTATGGAATTGCCATGGTAATGTGAAGTACAGTATAGGAAAAGGAGTAGCCAAAGAAGTATACATATGACCCACTGACATAAACGAAAGTGTGGGAATTGGCTGAGGGAGTGAGAGGGGTCCTGGGGGGAGGGGGGAAAGTGTGAAAAATTGGACAACTGTACAATTTGGACAATTGTAATAGAATAATCAATAAAATATAATTTAAAAAAATAAATGTGAAAGTGCACTTCACACAGAGAGAGTTTCTCAATCACCAAAAATGTAGCTTAACTTCTCTGGCCTGTGGCTTTGGGACATGGGCCAATGCTAAGCCTCTGAGATCCTCCTCTTTGGGAACAATATCTTCCAGTCCCAATACACCCAAGGGCCAAGTGAAGAGCAATAAAGCTAAGACATTAAGAAATCAGACTCATTTATAGTCTGATTTCTTCCAAAGCTTGTTTTTTCCAAAGTTGATTTGCCACTGTATTGCCTTGACCCTGCAGCATGGCTGGGCACTATACCTAAAGCGAAATTATTGAAATCTTTTCACCAGATAAAGTCACCAGGAGGAAGGAGCACAAGATATTAGTAATAATAAGAGGGTAAGTGTGCAAGGACTTGAGTATTTGAAGAAAGAGGTAGAAATAATCTAAGTAAAGCAAGCAGAGCAAAATATGAAACTTGGTTATAAATTATAGAAAAAAATTATTACCATGTCCATCATGTTGTTGCTTTTATTGGCCATCATTGGTTGACATAATAGAGAATACCTTAATATGTCTCACCAGAGAGCAGGGATCAGCCCCCTAACTTGGAGGTAACTGCCTCTGAGAGGACAAAGGGCAGAGTGTTGAGCACACACACAGACTCTGGAGTTCAGATGGATCTGACTCTGTCACTTATGAGCTGTGATTTAACTTCTCTGGGGCCTACTTGCCTTGCCTGTAAAATGAAGTTAATAATACTTCCTATCTCACAGAAACGTTGTGAGCACTAAATGAGTAAAGTACTTAGAAAAGTCCTAGGACCTGGGAAGCTCTCTGTACCTATTGGGTCAATAAATAAGTCCCTACTCTGGCCCTGTTCTAGGCACTGAGCATTAATATTAGAGTTTTCAAGCTTCCACATTATCTCACTTGATTTGGAAAACTCCACTATAGTCAGAGCAAATATTCATCTCCACCTTTAACACATAAGGAAACTGAGGCCCAGAGAGGTACAGTGATTAATTTGACCAAATTCACACTTGAGGGACCAACACTAGAACCCAGTTTTCTCAGGTGTTTAACTTGTGATCTATCTATCCACCTTCAGACTAACAATTCAAGACTGCTCTGGGCTTTTGGGAGAATTTTCTGTCAGATTCCATTCCTCTCTTGCCCTCCCGTCCCCTACCCCATTACAGTTGAGTCTTCATCTCTCAACTGAGGAATATTCCTCTTCTCTTTACAGGTTCTTGGCCAAAAAGAGCAAAGTGCTTTCCTTCATGGTGGCCTCCCTCTGTCAATATTGTGAAACACACAGAGAAGCTGGGCATACGTCCCCTGGGGCATGACTCAGCAGTTTTGTACTCTCTGAAACCAACAGAACACTACCCACGAGATTAGGAAAAAGGATAATCCATGTCCTTTGTTGCTGTTTATGAATTCTAGAATTTCCAGGTGGGGTTGAGGTAACTGTAGAGTTGGCTTCCTAAGCTGCAAAGCCCAGGGGCTTCCAGGAGAATGTTGGTGGCTCTGGGGGGATGTGGGGAGAGGCTGTTCTCAGGGGACTGTGCTGACTTCCTTTGCCAGCCTCAGTGGTTAAAGAACTCCACTCCTAAAACAAACCCTTAGAAAAACTGTTTGTCTGCCATGGAGACCAATATGCAAATATAAGCCAATTTTAAGAAGTGACCAAAAATGGTTAATACACATAAGCCTTTTATTTTGGACAAGGCAGAGGACAGCAAAGCCCCCAAACCAGCCTAACTCCCAGGCTGTAAACCCACTGGAGATGCAAAAGGTGTATCTAGCTTGGTATTCACCGCAGGCTAGAGCCCCGAGAACTCCAGGCTGGTAGCTGGGCGACCGGGGATGTTCCCCTCTGGCTGTCTAACAATGCTTGATTGGAGCCTACTTGGCACTCCCTTGGAGAGAAAGCAGGGACAGGGAAAAGGACAAAATAGAAGGGGTGCCAGGACTACCAAGAGGCCTTGGAACTACTTCAGAGGAAGCAGGGAAATGGTAGACATCTTTCTCTCCACCACCCAGGTCCCAAGATAGCAATAATATCTGAGGCCTCCACTCCCAAAGAAACTCCCCTTCTCTTTTACTCCCACAAGGCTTCCTCCTGCAGATTGAGGGTGGAGAGTCTTCTAAGGAGTTCCATTCTCAGCTTTCCAATCAACTGGCCATAAAAAATATCACACCGTCTAATCCATGTCCTCCTGCACTTTGTTGTTGTCATTATATTATTATTATTATTTTAAACTTGCTGATGTTTCTCATGCCTAACAAAGGGACTTTGTGAACAGAGGACAAGTTCCGTCTTTGAGGAGGTGCAAACGCCCGTTTGACCATGCAATAGAGTCGCTTCAGCATTTTACACCCTTAGGGAGAACAGAAGTTGGTTAAACTGCAGAGACTTCACACACAGTGCTACAACTTGCACGGACTTTTTATTCCCCCGAAGGTTCAAGGAAGTCCTTTCTAAGTGGATGAGAATAAATCTCAGGAGTGACCACTGAAAACGCGAAGTCAAGCTGCAGGCTGACAAGGGACTTCTCAAGCCTACCCCCCGCAACCAACCTCGCCCCTACCCGCCTGTCACCCTCTCCACAGTGCCTCCCTCCTCATCCCCTCCCCGGTACACACCGTGGATCACAGCAAGAGCGAGGCAGCAAACTTGTCCCAGCAGGCGGGTGTCAGAACTACGGAGACTTTCACTATGCACGCTTGGACTAGACGCAGGCGCCACGCCCACTCTGCCTAATTTCCTATTAATTTGCTCTCAGCGCTGGAAGCAAGGCTCCCAGCCTCGCCAAGCCCCTCCCCTAAATCACCTGATTGTTCTTTCTCGGCGTAACCTCCGCCTACGGGTTCCCTTTTTTTGAACCCTCGTATTTGGCGCCTGAAGCAGCTCTGCGTCCTGAATTGCCATTTCTCCCATTCAGTGAGGCAGAGACGTTGGCGATTGTCTAGAAACGCTGTAGCCTCCAACATTTCAAGTATGGGAAAGCAAGGCATAGGCGGTTAATTTTTATTTAATTGGAAACAATGTAAAAAGACCTTAACGTTGAATCTTAAAAGCATTAAAAGCTTTATAGAAAATTTAAATCTCTGGGCGGGGCAGAGGGAGGGAATACAGATTAGAAGTCACCAATAATGTTAAGTTCCTTTGAATTTCACTTTCCCTTCACCTGGACAAGGCAAAGGCTGGCACTGACAGATGTAAACATTTAGTAGAGATCGCCTACATTATTCCAAATCTGTGATCCCAGACAACTTGCTTCCTCACTCTATCCTCTTACGTTCAGAATTGAAAATGGAAGTGGAGATTATCCTGGTTGAGTTCACTACACAATCAGTTTAGTATAGTTTTTACAGGGACACTTAGGGGAATGTTTTGGAAGGCATATTTATTGTAAAATCAATATCTACATTAAGGGTATTTTCAAGATTCCTAACCCCACAACAATATTTATGGATCTAGCTCCTGTGGTTTATCTAAAAATGTTCAAGGATTTATGCTTTCAATCTATGTTACTTCTCTCCTGGTAATACTCCCTACATTTTTACCACCTGCTATGTGTAGTACACTACCTTTTTTTTTTTCTTTTTGGTCGTAATGTTACTTCCTGTAGTAAGCTCTAAGGGGGGTCCCGGGAACTAGCTCTTAGATTAGATGGCCAAGTCCAAGTTCTACCAAAAAAGAAAGTAAGACATAGCGGTTTGCTCTAGGAAAAAGGAATTAATCACAGGCCTGGGAACAATTTCCGCATGAGCATATCAGTAGGAGTATCAGAAAATCTAGCATCAGAAGACATTAGCACTTCATTTCCATGTCTGTATTTTTTGAAAACTATATTTATTCACCTATCTTGTTAAAGTTCATGGGAACCTGGCTGTAACACTAACTGAAATAGGACAGAAATTGAGATAAATCTATTTGGAATTCTCACCACAAGACTTCAGTACTACAAGCATTTAAAAGACCCTTTCATTTATTATGAGGTGATAATAAATGAAATATTATCCGTAATATCCCAATCTTACGGATAATATTACAGAAAAGGGTACAGACACCTATAACTTAAAGAATTTGCTCTACAGAGTTCCACATGAGCAGTTCTAACATGCTTTTGAAAAGAAAAGGAAAACCTGATTCATCTCATACTCAGTTATAAAATGTATTCAAACTTAACTAATCAATGAATAAATACTGAATGTCTGCTATCAATAAACCATGCCTGTCTGTTGGAAAACATGACACTGTCTTTGGTACAACATCAGCATTATATTGGAATAAATTTACTACAATAGACACTTAGGAAATAAACATAATGCTTTTGGCTGGATGTTACAATCTGAAACTAAGATAAATAAAATCAAATAATTGTACTCAAGGAGTTTCAATCTAGTAAACACAAGATACCTCAAAAGTAAAAAGTTGCCACTGAACTTGAGAAAGAAAAGATTTCAGTTTAGGAATGAGAATGAAAATTGGGGTATGAGCTAGGGCAATAACAGGAAAAAGGTTGTAAAAGAATTTACACTTTATATACAGCTTTGTTATTTGGTTTTAAATGAGTGCGGAAGAGGAAGAGTTGTTATTATTTGGCTTTCTTTAGTGTGCGTAAAAGAAAGGGTTCTGACTTTGAACCTTGCTCTTCACCCCTATCTTCAGCCTATGAAGAAATCTATCAGGAAACCTGTACCCAAGCTTTGGAACAAGTAGTTCCTTAGTAGGTATTAAAACAGCTTAATAGGTCATTGATTTGGGTTAGGGAGAGCAAAGGTCATTCATTCAGCAATGAGTAGCTGGCACAACAAAGAAAAGAAAGATCAAATGAGAAAGGTCTGGAAAAATAAAGCATTAGAATTCCAGTAGCTCTTTCCTTTTAAAAAACAGACAAGACAAATATTAGAAAGGATCGCCATCATCACTAGACTAGGTTTCTTGTAAGAAGGAAGGAATCAGGTATCCATCACTCATGATTGTATCTTAGATCTTTTCCCCCCTAAATTCATGGACTAGCTGTCCCCACAATCTAAAACTGAGGGCACATACCCTTCTTGGAGATTTCAGTAAACATAAATGATATTATTCATCTTAAGATTAAGGAAAACAAAAATGGAATCAAAATATGCACCATTCTAAACATACAATTATTATTTTAGAATTATAATATATTTTAAAGTCATACTACATTGTTTATCTCTCCCAACAATCTGATAAGGGAGTTCTTATTTCTCCTATTTTATATACAGACACTCAGATCCAGAGCAATTTGGAACTTGTGGTGACTTCAAAAATAAACTCTGAACCTAATAACCTACTGGCAGGGCATAAAAGTAGACACAATGAGAAGGACAAATCTAAAAAAAAAAAAATTATAAAACTCATGAAGCTAATCCAGACAGTATGGGATAGGATAGAAACGTAAGTCAAAGAATAGAATGGGATCCTGAAGCAGAGTCACACTAATTGGTCACTTGATTTTTGACAAAGGTGCCGAAGCAGTTCAACAGAACAAGGGAAGTCTTCAACACCTGGATAGCCATCTGGAAAAAAAACTTTAACGCCTAGCTCACACCATACACTAAAATTAAATCAAGATAGATCATTGACCTAAAGCTTAACACTACTACAGAACTTCTAGAAGAAAATATCTTCATGATCTTGGAGTAGACAAAGACTTCTTAGACCAGATTCAAAAATTATTATCTGTTAATTTATATTAACTAGAAATCTTATCCTAGAAAATAGTTTGGATTTCATAAAAAAATTAAATCTTCTGCTCACCAAAAGATATCATTAAAAAATGAATAGGCAAGCCACAGAATGGGAGAAAAATATTCTTAATATATTTATCTGACAAAGAACTTGTATGCAAAATAGATCAAGAATACTTGTAACAATAGTTGAGACAAAAATACAATTAAAATAGAAAAATACACAAAAGATTTGAACAGACACTTCACAAAAGAAGAGATACTAATGGCTAAGAATCATATGCAAAGGTGTTCAATGTCTTTAGTCTTAAGAGATATGCAATTCAATACCAACAATGAGATACTTCTCCCAAAACATTACTATGGCAAGAATGAATAGACAGACACAATCAAATACTGATGAATGTGTGAAACAAATGGGATGCTCATGTGTTGCCTGTGAGAGTATGAAAGGGAATACCCACACTAGAAAACTGTCTCCTAGTTTCTTTTAAAGGTAAGCATAGATCTAGGCTATCACCCAACAGGTGGAAATTTCACAAGAATTCAAAGATTCACACTATTATTGCACATCATAGAACTCATGCCTGTAGCTTAAAAACTTCTAGAAGAAAATATCTTTATGACCTTGGATTAGGCAAAGATCTTGTAGACCAGACACAACAATTACTATCTGTAAGAGAAAATAATTGATAATTTGGATTTCAGGAGAAGGGAGCACCTAGAGACACAAAAAGGGGAGTTTAAGACCTTCTCTACAGCTTCATTCATAATTACCAAAAACTGAGAACATGTAAATGTCCAACAGCAGAAAAATGGAAAAAAAAATTGTGGTGTATTCGCATACTGATATTAGCTACATCACAATAAAAATAATAATTAATACATACAATAATATAATCAAATCTCAGTACTACATTAAGTAAAAGAGACACAAAAGACTATGTACTGTACAATTTCATTTAGATAAACCTCAAAAACAACTAAAACTATGATAATAAAAATGAGAAAGGTGGTTATTCCCAGTGGGATAGGGTGGTGATTGGCTAAAAAAGAGGGTAAAAAAACCTTTTTGGAGTGATGAAAATGTTCAGGATATTAGTTACATGAGAGCACTGCCTATAATTGTCAAAATTATCAAACTGCACACTTAAAATCTGTGCACTCCACTGTATACAAATTCTACCTCAATAAAGAATGAATTTTAAAAAATTCATTAACTGTGAAAGATGGCAATGAGCTAAGCCTAAAATAATGACATATTCACTTCTACCAGTTCCATCTTAATATCAAATAGAAAGTGTGGAAGGAAAGATGTAGACAAATATATTATAGAGAGAGGTCTGCACAATCCTAATTTATTCCTGTGTTTCTCTCTCTTCTGAGGAAGTGAAAAATTGCTTGTTTTTCCCAGAAGAGGGACATGCATAAGTGCAATTGTCTGCCAAGGGTTAAAAAGGACATCATCCCTTTCATTTCAAGCAGTTAAGCAGCAGCACCTAATCTTGCCAAGATTCTCTGGCAAATATTTCAGGCAACGTGGAGACATAATTGTTCATTTGTGGGATTAATGTTGACGTTCCCGGCATATGCACTACACTGATTCATGGACCCTATTGTCCAGGGGTGGCAACCTGACACTCCAGTCACAAAAATTTAGTTACGAGGTCCGGTTAATTTAACCAGTTCCTTCAGTGTAGGTAGCATATTGGAGACTTTAATACAATGAAGTCACAGAAGCAAACCTGAACATATTATTTCAAGTTTGGAAAACAAGCACCGTGCCCCACTTGATAGTATCTCCATAACTGCTTTTGTTTCTTTAACATCATCTAAGCTCACTGACAACAATCCCCAGAACATACTAATAAAAGTTACCATCATTTCTATCACGGAGCCCCTTTTAGAAATATTGGAGCCTTCTGTGTGCTGAGAGAAATCACTTGGCAAATCTTGTAGAAGCTATTTTATTCTGCCAAACCTCTTTTAAATTCTTCTTTTTCTTGGTTTTGATTTAGTAACTTTAGATCTCTGCATTATGTTGTGTTTTGCAGGGAGCTATTGACTTCGGCTAAGGAACCGTGAACAATAATTATTTTGCATGACTAAGCCCCGGTACACCATTGTCAGACAGGCACTTTACAGCACCACCGGTTTCAAGATTTAGAACAGAACTGTCAAACAAGCAAATGCCTACACCAAAGACTTCTATTTTCAAGCTACAGGCATGAGTTCTATGATGTGCAGTAATAGAGTGAGTCTCTGAATTCTTGTGAAAGCTCCTCATTTGACAGTCCTGGAAATGAAAGCCTGTTTCTTTCTAGAACAGATATATCAGTGGGAGCACCGGTACACTTTTTCAAGTAAGGCTGAAGTGTGGCATTCGTGCTGGCAAAGGGAGACTCGGTCACTGAGATTATTAAATGGTACCAAGAAGCATTGTATTTATGGTGCGCAGAGAACTACTTACCCCAAACGGAACATCTGATGTTACTCATCTCAGTTGGACATCTTTCCAAACATTTAATAAAACTTTGATAGAGTTAATTTATATCAACTAGAAATTTTATCCTAGAAATAATGCAAATCTAATACAAATATTTCTCAACATTTTAAAAGTTATATTCTTTATTATTTTTACATTACTTTTATTGTATTTTTTCCATTACCACGTATCCCCCATACCCTTTTCCACGTCTACCCACTGCCCTCCTCCCTGCAGTCACCACACTGCTGTCTGTGTCCATGAGTACTTTCTCTTTTTCCTTTTTGCTCGATCCCTCCACTGCGCTTCAAATCCCCTCAGCCCAGAGCTGTCAGCCTGCTGTCTATCTCTGAGTCTGTATCTATTTTGCTTGTTAGTTTTGTTTGTTCACTAGGTTCCACATATGAGTAAAACCATATGGTAATTGTCTTTCTCTGACTGGTTTATTTTACTTAGCAAATATTCTCCAGTTCTGTCCATGCTGTCACAAAGGGTAATTTTTTCTTTTTTATGACCGAGCAGTATTCCATTATGTACATTTATCATAGCTGTTTTATCCACTTATGTACTGATGGACACTTGGGCTGCTTCCAAATCATGGCTATTGTAAATAACACTGCAATAAACATAGGGGTGTGCATAGTGTTTTGTATTTCTTTGGATAAATTCCCAGATTTACAGAGCCCAGGAATGGAGCATGCTAGAACAAACATGGATAAGTGGGGACATACATTTTCTATAAATTAAATTCAGCACAGTCAGGAAGGCCCATCGGGAATATAGGCCCAAACAATTTCTGTTCACAATCTTTTGTTGACCTTTTACCCCTTTAAATTTTTAAAATACTTTAATTTTTTTACACTTCTCTTTTCTTCTTCTGACAATTTGATTCTCTTTTTTTAAAGATTTTATTTATTTACTTTTAGAGACGGGGAAGAGAGAGAGAAAGAGAAGGCAAGAAATATCAATCAGTTGCTTCTTCCATGCCCCCAACTGGGGACCTGGCCCACAACCTAGGCATGTGCCCTCACTGGGAATAGTCCACAGGCCAGCACTCAATTCACTGAGCCACACCAGCCAATGCCAACTTTTCTTCTTAAAACAATACTTTAAGACAAGTATTATCTTCCCTGCATAGATCAGGAAACTGAAGAACAAAGATTAAATGTCTTTGAAAGGCCATACAAGAATTAAACGATATGAAGTAGGGTAGGGAGAAACATGGCTGACTAAGATGCCTCACCGATACCTCCATCTTTAAATATTTTGTATTTAAATATTTAATGTTAAAATATTTTCACTTTTTCTATTTTATTGGCCCAGGAAAGTGTTCAGACTCTCCAAAAATGAATTCATACAAATATATTTATTATTGCTGATTTGTAAATCAAAATTCCAATTTATTAATTTTAAAAAAGAGTTCTGCTTTTCCACTGATCAAACTACTCAGATCAACTTTATAAAGTACTCCCTCTCTAGCTGTAAAACCAAATGGGAAATAACAAAGTGTAAAAAACAAAGAAAATGTCTCATCCAGCTGCATTAGAACTTGGAGAATTCTCTCAGGTTCCCTTCAATGGATACCTTTCAAGGGACCACAGAAGTATTACAAGTTTTTGACTGGACTCCCCAACTTTAGCCTCTCTCCCCACCAGTATAGCACTGCTTGTTGGGACTTCCTAAAGCATAGCTCTGATCAAGCCACTCTTATACTCGAAAGTTGTAGTAGAATTTGAGAAACTTAATGATTTTGACTGGTCTAACTTTCCAATCTCAACTACAGGATACAAAATATTGCAGTAAAAGTAAAGTATGTGAGATGTGGAATGAGTCTTCTTACCTGGTTTGATCAACCTCTGGTTTGTCGAAGTGTTGACCGTAATAGTGAGGTAAGCTGGACCTGCACACCCTTACAATAGCACCTAAAGGAGTGCTTATGTACAGCTAAGCTTCTCTCTCTGAAGGGTATGAAGGATCATGTTGAAAATTATTAAGCAGACATTTTGAAAATAATAAATTTTAGTATACAAATATAAACTTGTAAAATTTGTATTAGGGAAAATAAGTAATTTACAATTTCTGGACACCATCAAAAGAAGTAGGCAACTGAAAAAGAGACTTTAAGTAGCTCTATGGTGAATAAAAGATAGATCAGAAGAGGAGAGGGTTCTTAGAGCAGAAATCAAACCAGCAGGCCAGCAGGAGCAGTTGGGGAAAGGTCTGAGAAAGAGATGAGGTGGCTGATGAAGAAGAGGAACCTCAGAGCAAGAACAGTTGTGGTTAATGAGGCTTTTCATCAAGATTTTAGGTGTAGTGTATATTGTAACCATTCCCCTCCTTTCCCGTACAATCTTCAGTACAGTCTCCAGCTCTCTCTAAAGTCTCAGGGAGTTGATTTTCCTCCAGAAAGTTATGAGAGGTGCTGAGCTGGGCTCCTACCACCAGGCTGAGCAGGCAGGGGCCCTGTGAGCACAGCCATGTCTTGGGTGAACAGCTCAAAAACAATGAACATCTAGCAGGCTCTGATCACCGTTTCAGTTCCTCCTTGGCAAAAAATAGGCAATGATTGTATTCTATAACTTAATAACTGGAGATAACATGACTCAGAATGGATTTGTCTCCTATATGTGCTACTCTCTTTTTGCTCAGCAAACCCTATGCTGCATCTTGTTTTAGAATCCTTGTTGTGAAGTCTCAGTCTTTGCTGGGACAGTTGCTCATGGTGCAGGCTATATATATGGACGTCTATATATGACCTTAGTGGGAAGGTTGTTTTTTTCCCCAATATGATCTTTAAGGCCAGCTGGCTGTTGAATGATGATACACTCCAAGTCTGCCATCTCTTTGTAAGATCAACGACTTTCTATTCTCTTACTCACAGGGGATAGGGAAGATAGGGCTGAGGTTTAAACCCCCTATTCTGGTTCAAAGATTTGCTTCCTGCTCCACATGACATCTGAAAATAGTTTGCTCTACACTGACATTGCCAGTGACAGGATACTGTCTGTCAACATTAGGAAGCTTCCAGTCCTTATAATCTCTTTCAGCAATTGCTTAAAAATGTCAAAATATTTTAATGACAAATAAGTACACAAGTTATTGATATTTTAACTGTATTGGCAATGCCAGGCCAGGCAGAGAAAGTAGATCAGGGGGAGAGTCCAAACGCATTGCTTACCCTGGGTTGGTGAATCGACACACCGTGCACCTGTTTCCATGGCTGTACCTCAACTCCGTTGTCTTATCTGAGATCACCTTCTTTCTCACGTCAGCCTATCTGCAGTGCGTATAGTCTAACCTAGTTCCTGTTTTTCCTAAATTCTGAAGCCAAGTTAAAAGTGATCTCATTCTCTCTGAACTCTCGTAACAGGTTATATTTATCTTTTTTTATGATATGCATATGTTATTATTCTATAACTTTTGTAATATTTTAACACTCCTACTAGACTATCTGGGCTTGCCTTTAAATACATAGTATATAAATATATGGCCCTAAGTTGGATGAAAACCAATGTGCACATGAGCACGCCTGTAGGCACACACACAAGGACTAGAAGCAATGATACAAAATGGTTTTAAATGTTTTCTCTGGTTTAAAGGCATCCATATGATTTCCATTTTCTTCCTTATACTTACCTCTGATTTTTAAAATGTCCACCATAATATATATTACTTTTAATGTAAAAATAAAACGATAAATCTATTTGATCAAATATTCAAGTATTTGATTGTTTCCTTTGCCAAGGTACTTTGGGCCTTTTTTTCTCAAGATGCTGTGACATGATATCAATAAAACACAAATCACTTACCATCTAGGGTTTTTGCTGGAAAGAGAAATAATCTTAGTTTTCATGTTTATATAATAAAAAGAAACTCTGGTAGCATGAGTTCAAATGGATTTCAAAGTACTTTTAGAAGAACTGTTTTCAAATGAAATCTAAAACAGAACTTTAATATTTAAAATAATCGACAACAAGGTGTAAGGTTCCCAGATGGTCTGAACTCTTCATCGATTAGGGAATGCAAACATGTGCTTCCTTGGTTAGGAAATCCCTGAATTACCCTTATGGAAACTTGGGGTTCATCTAGTCTAACATTCTCATTTTACCAAAAAAGAAATTGAGGTACAGAAAGGTTATAATACCTGTCCAAAATCACTCTGCTAGTAACTAGAAACTACATTTTTTTCTAGGTCTAAGTTTCTGGCTACTACATTATACTGTCCTAATTCTTGATTGCTATTATTTTAGAGCATTATGTTTATCTAACCCAATTCCTGATTGTGACGTGCATCCAGTTTGAATCCTTGAGACCCTACCCTCTGTTTACATCCTAGGCTTCAATGTGTAGAGTCCAGCTTCCATTCCAGACCTCAGGAAAGATTTCCCTGCCAGAGATCTCTTGTCACCCAATGACTATTTCCTTACTTCTACAGGGCTCATCGTCAGTGCCTGGCCTGTTATTTGCAACATTGCTTTTTCTTTGACAGACAGTGAAGGTTTGTTTGAACCTGAAGGTACTTGTATATCTTTCTGTCTCTTCCACATTCAGCCTAATTTTGCAATTGAAAGCACTCCAGCCTCCATATGTCAATCTCTAAATTTACCACCCTCAGCCTAAGCAACACATCAAGATTTGCTCCATTCTGTTTTGCTCTTCCTTGCTCAACCCATTGGGAAAATCCTTTGAGTAAATTCTCTCTTGGTCTTCTAAGAATGGATTGGAATGATACATCTTTTCCTCTCTTTTTCTTTCATGTACGCAAGTCCACAAGGTAATGACATAAGATGACAAATGACTAAGTGATCACATGAGTAGAGGAAGCAACACCAGCTTTGATGGCTCAGAAAGGAACGCTCGATATGGGTGAAATAGACAGAAAAAAAAATGCTTTTGAAGGAAACTGCACACTTTGGTACCATTGAATAGACAATAGGGCAACAACATGAACAAAAGAATAGTCAGAAATATGGGGTAACTGACCTAGACTGAGAAAAAGGTACAATATTTGTATCCCCTGATTCTATTTTTTTGGATCCCTTCATTCCTACAATTTTTCCCACTGGAGTTAAGATGAATTATTTTATAGAATATATTAAGATAACTTTAGTCACAAATCCTTCAAGATTTCTTTCTGGTTTTGATTTAATTGGTGTAATGGCCACATTTTTCTTTTTATTTGTTAGTCATTAAGTGAGCGTTAGGTGAAACCATGAAGTAGGCAATAGTTCACTGGCAGAAAAGGTCAGCTAAGCTTTTCTCTACACCTGAAAAAACTGAAAATGTCTGTAGTGCTATCCTGGCTCTGTGATTGCCCTTTTGTAAGTGCATGGCAGCTGCCTGCAACTTGAGGTTGACCTCAAAAAGTTTGAGCTCCTTCCCTGCCTAACTTCTCTCTATATATTTGTTAGGAATTTTTAAGTTACAAATACAATAATACCTAACCCAAATTCAGTTAAAAGGGATTTATCAACACATAATTGAGTAGTCCACAAATAAATAAATCTAGTTTTTATAAGGGCTTATGTTAATTTTTATAAAAATAAAATTGGGATCTTTCTCTGTTACCCTACTTTGCTTCCTTGGCATTGTCTACATTTCAAGAAACCTCTCCCCTCATGTTTGCAAGAGCCATATGTCTGGAAACACATTAAGTCACAGAGGTAATCTTTCTTGGCCCTAATCGGTTGATTAATGGGGTCAGGTATCCATCTCTAAAATTAGGTAGATAAAATACACCGAATGGCTTATACTGCTGTGGCAGGTAATTTTATGTGTCAAGTGAGAAGGTGCTTTTGGATGAGGTTAATATTTAAGTTACTGAACCTTGAATAAGCAGATTGTCTTCCATTTGTGGGTGGGCCTTATCCAATCAGTTGAAGAATCAAAAAGAATTAAAAGGCTGACCTCCCAGAGAAGGAAGGAATTTTCCAGCAGACTGCGTTCAGCCTTTGCCTGCACCATAGGTCTTCCTGTGCACCATTGGCTCTCCTAAGCCTCCAAGCTGTCTGTCAGCCCACACTGAAGACTTTAGACTTCCCAGTTCCCATCATCACATAATTTACCATTTTTCTATCATTTGTCTGTCATCTATCTATATGTATCCTACTGGTTCTGCGGCTCTAGACAGCCCTGACTAATACAACTGCTGACTAGGTTAACCTTTAGAGTCAGGGATGAGAGCCAATGCCATCCAAATTTTAGTTGGGGAAATTGGAAATAGTTTTAGGAGTGAGGGAAGCTTGGCTCCAAACAAGACAATGAATAAATAATCCACTAAAACAGAAATTTTCGACAAACTTCTGTTTCCCATGCTTCCATTTATAATTCATTTCTGAGACACAGTGACTGGGTTAGAATTTCAGTTTGGCCAGTTAATAGATAAATGACCTTCAGTAATTACTTGATCTTTCTGTTCCTCATTTTCTACCTTCACAGTTACTCATTTACAAATAATAACAGTCCCTACCTCATGGGGTTGCTGTGACAATTAAAATAAATATATGGAAAATTTTTATAACAGGGCCTGAAATATAGAAAGCATTTGACTGTGTTATTGTTATTCTTATCATCATCATCTCTCATTCCCATTCCTTCCCAATTTACTGAATTCCTAGTTTCCCCATATTACATGCTCAGGACTCTCAGCTAAACTCTCCTGGCTCAGTTTTTCCAGGTTTCTCTGTCTCCTCTGTTGTGATTTACCCATGCCAATAAGATTTTCATCAATGCATTCTTTCTATTAATATAATTTACAAAGCTAAACAGGCAGCCTAGAATCACAGATTTTTAGAACTTGTGGAGATCATCTAGTCCAGTAGTTACCAAAGTGAGGCACACAGGAATCTTATTCATGCAGTTCGAGTATATACCTTAAAATTTATGTTTTCAGTATAAAATTTAAGAAATGTGTTTATTATTTAATAAATAAATTCACAATGGTATATATAATCTGTCCAGAAAATATCAAGCCATGTAATATAAAAAATAGAGACATTTGTTGAAGATACCAGATACAAGAAACATTGTATATAAGACAATGATGCCTCAGTCCCCTTCAAAGTAGCCACGTTGAGACCTCACACAGTTCTCCCAGTCACCATCAGCTGCCCTGTCATATCTTCTTGAATCTCATCAATGGTCTGAAATCTCTTTCCTTTCAAAGATGATTTTAGTTTTGGGAAAAGCCAGAAGTCTCAGGTCACCAAATCTGGGCTCTGGGGGAGCTGAGTCACCTGGGTGATTTGATGTTTCACCAAAAAACTCTGCATGAAACATAATGCGTGAGAGGGTTCATTGTCCAGATGAAGCTGCCAATCACCAGTTGCCCATAGCTGCAGCCTTCTGATTCATCCAAATAATTTCCGTGGAGCAACGTTCAAGCTTAAAGCAAAATTTGATGCAGATTTGTTGTTCCACTTGCTCAGTCATTTTTAATGCAATGGCCACACAGTTCACATGCTCACTAAATGGTGTCTACCACCCCCACTGACTAGAACAGTGAAGTCATCATTGTTTGAGTGTGTGCCTTCCAGTCCACTCACTCTGCTTGGCTCAGGTTACATCGATGTCATGCAAACTGTTCTTGTTATATTGACAATGGCTGAACTTTTTCTGGACACACCTTGTATGACTTATTATATATATATATATATATATATATATATATGCTGGAGGATAAAGATCAAAGATTTTTTCTTCACTAATAGGATAATAAAATTTTTTTTTAAGTTGAGAGACCAGTAATCACACCTGCTCCTCTTACTTTGCAGAGGAGGCAAATGATTGGAAAGAAGGGAACAACTTACCTGGGATCTCATCTGTGAGTAGAAGAGTCTGGTTGTCAATAGGAGAGAGTGTGAGATGACCAGAGCTGAGCTATTTAACCCCACTCATCACAGTCTCCTCATCTTTAAAGGAGAAATCATGAGTTCTATCACATAGAATTGTTGAGCATTCAATTAAAGGAGAATATATTTAAAGAGGCTAGTACAGTGCTTGGCCCAATTTGAGGACTTAATATTAGGTTTTTTTTTCTTTCATGTCTCAGAGTAGAGGTATTTTTGTTGAAAGACAGTACCTTTCAAAAACTGAAATAAGTAATACTATATTATTTGGTGCTAATAAAGATATATGTTACCAAGTACTTTTTTGCAAATCAAAACGTTTTCATTTTTATTTTTTATCACAGTTATTGGGGTGACATTGGTTAATAAGATTACATAGGTTTCAAGTGTAGATTTCTATGACATATGATCTGTATTTTGCATTGTGTACCCAGTATCAAAAGCATTTTTAAAGGATACAGACACTATAATAATAATAATACTGCAAGTAACACAGTAGACTAGAGGGATCTAGGGGTAAGGGACTCTTTTGCTGCCCCCCTGCAAATCAAATCATATATGTCAACACCACCATTGGTACCAAAATTTTCAATATATTATAGGAGTTTAGGAACAGTGATCTGTTTGGAAGGGGAGGCCATGGACTTGTCCTAAAGCTGGTTGCATAGAAAGAACAGTGTTTACTTAATATATATTTATTGGGGGTAGTATTTTTAAGGGGGTTGTTCTATTGTCCCATCCCCAATCCAGCCCTCACTGGTCACTGCCACTGGCTGTCATGTATGTCTGTATTCTTAGCCATCAATGTTCCCATTCCTTCTCAAAATCCTACACAAACTATTGTGAATCTTCTTCATATTCATATGTGCTCTAAATAGCTACTATACTATGTGAACTGTTCACTTCAACTTAATGTCTTCCCATCTCTAAATCAAAACTAATTAGCTTTGTTTTTCAAATTGCTGACACTGGGGGTCTTTGCTATAACAAACCTGTGTGTGATTAGTGATATAATGGCTGGTGCTGAGCTTGGGCAAATATTTATAGAGTAATCATATTGGATAGGGTTGAATAACCTCTTGGATTAAGTGTGAGCTTCTGCCAGGCAGTGCTGCAAAACTGTGCTAATTTAATGGTACAGTCCAATCTTCTGTCTGCTGACACAACCTCTACAGACACTGATACAAATATAATCAGGGATATTAGGGGACAGTATGTTTCCTTTACTGGCACCCTTGACAGTAACATGCCAGAAAAATCCAAATATCACTTTGCAAATATAAATTATGGGATAGGTAAATGAGACCTTGTACAGAGAGAAGATTAAATATATATATATATATATATATATATATATATATATATATATATATATATATATATGGCTAGCACAGTGATGAGAATAAAGTAGTCATTGGGCAAATAGTTGTGATGTTGTTAGCATATTAGATACCAGAAGAACAATTTTACTTTTATTTACTTTCAGAAACAGCAAACAAGTATTAATTAGGCAAGCTCTTTTTAGTGTTAATAGAGGATTTCATCTATATCAGACTGCAATCTAGCCTCTCACACAGACACAGATAATAAATATGAAAATATACAATTAGTTCTTAATATGTAGTCCTTACCTTGTAGTCTGAAAAGAGACTGAGATCTTGGGAAGGCAGAGATGAAGGCAGTAGTTTTTAAAGGTCATGCAGTGGCTGAATGGAGACTAGAATCCCATTTTCCACACCCTGCCCAGGGCTTTCCCACCTGGGCATATAGACCTACTAAAACAAAATAGTATAATATTGTTATATAAATGACTTTAGGATTTGGGTCATTTCCTTACACACATTCCTTATTCATATTGTTATACAGTTTTTAATTTAATAAAGATTATATATTTGATATATATAGGTAAAAAGTCCTTGAGCTTTTTTATTGGCATCGATTAATTGCAATCGCACCATTTTTAAAACACTGTGGAGCCATCTTTCTTAGACACTCCAACCAGTTAGCTATATTTAGATGTGAGGAGGAGGCAGAGTAATTCTTAAAGAGTTCTATGTTTCTTACAACTGACTTGACTGACAGGCCTTAAGTGCTATTTCTTTCAAAGCAAATATGACTCATAGCCCTCAGGTAGTGTGTGCACAGGCTAGAAATATCGATCTGTCCACATCCTAGAAATATTAAGACACAATAAAAAGAATTTTTAACTTAATTCTGAATAATGCAGTAGCCAAAATATACAAACAAACAATCGACAATGGTAATGCATCTGTAATGTTTTATAATGTCAAGGATGTAATTTAAACTCAAGAAACAGAAACTGTCTCTCCAGCCTGAACTCACCCCCTTCAGCTTCACCGTGGCACTTCTTAGAACAGCAGGTGCCTAAAGAAACTTATTTAAAGATATAAATAAATATGCATTATTTAAGTCATTGGGTACAAGATACCCATCTCGTAAGTAACTCTAATCCCCAGCTCAGAATTTAGAAATGAGAGCAACCTGGAGCAGTTTGGTAAAACTTGTCTTTGGAGTTTGCTAATAACAGAGTGAACTAAAGTCCCGATTACTCCGCATCAACACTGACCAGAGGAAAACGGAGGTAGACACAGGTTACCAAAGGTAGCCTGGGACCCAGAGGTCCCATTCGATACACGCTCCCCTCCCTGGAGCTGCTTCCTGGACTACTTGAAAACTCCTTTTCCTACCTGCCCCTGGCCAGCCTTCTGCTACTCCTGATTTCTGGTTCCCACAGAAGGCAGGAGAGAATAATCAATACTGCTGTGGGTTACAAAACACAATTTCCTCACTTCTGGCCCTGGTCGCTCTCCCAGCCCCGTGGAGGCACCGGCAGCTGGGTCCTGCCTTCCAGTCACAGTTTAGTGACAGGGCTGCAGGCCACACTGCTGTCATTATCGTAAGAGTAGTATTTTCTTTTTCTTTTTTTTTTAGAATAGTGTTTTCAATTAAACAAAATAAGCCAACAAGCAAAACAGAAACAGACTCATAGATACAGAGAACATTTTGACAGTTGCCAGATGAAAGGGGAGCTGGGGGAATGGATGAAAAGGTGAAGGGATTAAGAACTACAAATTGATAGTTACAGAATAGCCATGGGGATGTAAAGTACAGTACAGGAAATGAAGTCAATCACATTCAAATAACTATGAATGGTGTCAGATAGGTATGAAATATATCAGAATGATCACTTAGTAAGGTATATAATGTCTAATCACTGAGGTGTACACCTGAAACTAACATATTATTGTATGTCAATTTTAACTGAAAAATTTTTTAAATGGTTACAAAAATAAAAATAAATAAAACACAAAGAGTGTGCCCTAATGTAAACTATGGACTTTAGTTAATAATATGTATCAGGACCCCCATTGTAATAAACTTACCACAACAATGCAAGACGTTAGTAATAGAGAAATGTGCGAGAAAAGGAAAAGGGGTGTATGAGAACTCGATATATTCTGGTTAATACTTCTGTAAACCCAAAACTGCTCTAAAATAGTCTATTAATTAAAAAAATGCAATTCAGAAAAAACAGTGAAGCATTTTACTAATAGCTCTGTTTCCATTTAATACATATATATAATACTTTCTTAGGCCAATGGAGATATGCTTCCACACAATCACGGTATTTGGGGGCCAAATGTCAATAGGTGAGAAGAAAATAGGCTAGAGGCAGAGAGAGCTGGTGAGCATGGGAAGAAAAAGACCAATATGTCACCAAGGGACATCTTCCACGCCCACCGACTTCCCCTGTTTCCCAGGAGTGCCCCTCTGCAGATCATTGCCACTGACCCTCACCTACTCCTTTCTCAGTAACTCCCCAGAGTCTGCAACAATGTGTGTGGCTCTTGCCACGTAGATCAGGTTATTGCCAGGAAAAATGTCCACTGATAAGCTAAGGCTTGCCCATACAGTGCAGTCAGTCCAGTCTTTAGGCAGAGGAATTTAAGCATTCATATTCAAGATGATTTATCTCCAGGTGAAATCCATTTGTTTGCTTTCATGACACTGTGACTAGTGCAAACCAGTTTCTGCAAGTCCGGGCTCCTTTTTGTTACTACTTGGTCCTTCACCCAGTTTGTGCCCCATCCCTGAATGCAGGTTTTTGACATCTACTGAATTTCTGAATACCTCTTTTTGGGTCTCTGCCAGATCTCCCTATAGAGCTGGGGTCTCTGTAGACACCATCATAACTAGCTGCTACAGCTCTGCCTCAAGTGACACATGTGATTCACTCCAACTTTGGTTCATATACAGACTGTTCTTTTCTCTTGGCATCATATCCCGATTTTATATTCCCTTTCTAGAATCACATCCTTTCCTCCCAAGGCGAGATCAATAATCTAGTTACAATCCGATTTTAGAAGCCCTGAGGTGTCTATGGACTCTTGATTCTGAACTTCTTTGATCTGATTCAGCTCCATACCCCAAGTACAACAGATGCCACATACATAATAAAAAAGCATTAATGAAAATAGTAATTTCTATTTCCTGAATACTTACAAAGTACTGGACCCCATGTTTTCAAGCATTATTTTAATAGTCACAGCCACCTTTTTAATTTTTACAGGGCCGATAGTCTGCTGATAAGCATACGGACATAGCCTTCTCAATTTTGAAAATATTGTAACACTTTTTTATGGGTTAGGAAATAGCCCCCACCACGGTCTTCCAAGTGCTCTCACTGGACTCCCCAGCTACCAGGCTCTCTTGCTGCCACCTGCCCTCCCCCTCCCCACGACCCAGTAGTTAAGAGGCTAACGCCCAGCACAGTGCTCCTCCAGCAGTGGTGATCTGCGGCTGCTGTGCCATTTTCACTATCGTTGTCTCACTATCAGCCCCTGAATATTAGTATTATCCTTCATCTACAGATTAGACCAGTAAATTGTGTGGATGTTTACTTGCCCAAAACCTTGTGATTAGTAAATGATAAAGCAGAAACTCAAGCCCATGTCTGTCTGTTTTCATAGACCATTCTCTTTCCCTTATCTCAGAGCTCATAGATATAGAGAGGTGTTTCCCAAACTTGCCTGATAGTAAGAGTAAGCTTTTATCAAAATTACAGACATTGGGGCCCCTCCTTTTGCAGTTTCTCATTTAAATCTATGGAGTTTCAGGCTAGAATCTATGTTTCCAAGAAGGTGATTCTTATACTTTGGAAATACTGCACTGGGCTATTTCCCCAAAAAAATCATTTTGATAATAATTGTTGTAATATCTCCACATCTCAAATGAGTAAGTAAAGACATTAACACAACCCCTGAATCATAGGCAATGTCTAATGGACAGAATGGGATATGTGTTTCGTGTGGTGGGCAACCTGCTCGTTGTCTTAGGTGAGGTGGTGCAATTCAAAAGTAGAATCGTTCTTCGATATATCTAGAAACATCATTATAGACAACCAATTTTAGAATGAAGCAAAAGTATAGTTTACAAATAGGTCAACTGAAAAGGACATAGAAGGACATAGCTTTCAAAAAATAATGCCATGAAACCTAGACAGGGGGCACTGAGTTTGCTAAAAAATATGTGAGAGTTCTAAAACCTATCAATTTACTCAAATAGCATTCCAGAACGTACTTTTCAGAACCATAACCTGTGAATAAAGAACTTAAGGAAATTAAACGGACGTTGTTATCTGAGGTGGCCATCGGTGCTTCTTCCCCTGTGCATTGCCACCTTTCTGCTGCCGTGTTTTTTCTGGAAATGTGTGACAACATAGCTTGCCACATAAAGTCTTTTCAATAGCTCCTCTCAACATTCTCTCTCCATTTCTGCTGTTAGCAACATAAAAAGGGGCCCAGAAAAAGGGGTCCAGAAAAAGGCAAGTATCACATATTAATGGCACACAGCAGGTTTATGATGCAATTCTCTTTCTCAGGAAGGCACTTAGAAAGAAGCAGGAAGAAAAAGAGCAAAACAGATGAGCAATTGTCTTCAGCCTGATCTTATAATGGGAATTGATTCATTAAATATTTCTGAGGATGGCACAGTCATCTAAGTCAATAGAACATCCTAGAAGCTCTTCCTCACATGTAAATCATCGATGAGCAAGAGAAACCTGGAGTGGAGCTAAAACGCACTACCACAGGATATGGCGCAAGCTGGGTTGGTTCTCTTCCAAATGCCAAACCCTGCCAAACGCTTAAACACCTGCTTCAGTTACCAGTACATATATTCCCTTAGACAGCTGAAAAACAAGTCCTCGGATAAACCAATAAGTAAAATCAAGTGCCAAATATGCCCTCAGCAGAAGCTGATGAAATAAAACATTTAAATAAATTTAACTGAATGCTTCCAAATGGCACACCTGACAATGAAAGAATGCACAGTAGTGAAAGCTACAGAGAGAAAAACAATATTAAGCAATTTTTCTATAATTCTAAAGAGCCCAATCCATATCTAACCTCACCCTCATCATCTGCAGATAATGTAACTTCCTACACTAGAGTTAAGAAAAAAATAAAATAAACCAATAGCAACTACAACAAAAATAAACAGAATTACATGGTACAGGGGACTTGAAATAAGGAACGCTGTCCCCCCTTATTTATTTAAGTGAAGAATGAAGCTTTTCTTCATTTACTTATATTTTTTTCCCTCCAATACTTAACACCTGCATGAAAGCCCCTGACTAAAATGTAGGCTTAGCTAATGAGGTGTGTCAACACAATTGGAAGCCCATTGCTAAATGAAAATTGCACTTTGCTGTGAGCACAATCCCTTCAGGTTGAAGAGGGCATTTAGAAAGCAGCAGGGGTGGTAGCTGGTGCTTTCTCTGTAAGAAGGGCCCATAGGGTTACCACAGCTGGGGAAGAGATAGGCTGACCTAGAGCAATGGGCTAACGTAATAATTCTCCCCTAAATTAGTCATATTTCTCCAGGTTACCTTGGTAGATACAGAATAAAGGCAGATATAATCCCTCTCCTAATTGTAAACCAGCACTAGCCTAATTATATTTCCATTTACCCCAGATACTCTAAAATCACAGGCTTTCTGTTTGCTAATTCCTCTTATTCATGGTTTTATGACTCCAGAGGAGGCTTCGGGGAGTACGAATTGAAAAACAGTGCAGTGAGTTAGTTCCACATAGATATTAACTATGAAAAAGATGTGGAATGGAGCAGAAAATGGGGTGGGAAGGAAAAAATCCTCATATTTAGTTTAGACCAAAACCAATCAAGGCTAAAGGACAATGTAAGGCCTTGCCATGTAAGCCTGGGGAAAAGGGTCACAAATGCTAGAGTAAAAAACAGTGCAAAACCCATCAAGACTACATTCTTTATCTGTGAAACTGAGCCATTGTGTGATAAAATCCACTTATTTTGCCTTAGAATGTGTTTTATCTTTATCCTAGTTGATGTTTAAGATCCATGTAATTGTGAGTATTTTGTGTCAACTTACTAACATTAGCCTTGGGAAAGACCATGCACCAAGCTCATGGGGTAATGCTGAAAATTGCACGTTGTCAGGAGTCACAAGTAGGACAAAGGGTGAAGGTCACAGTGGTAAATAAATTCATTCATGTTTTTCAAGATAATGCTATCTCCATGCTCTTTTTTAATTATATTTTATTGATTATGTTATTACAGTTGTCCCTTTCTCCCCTATCACTCCCCTCCACCCTGCACACCCCCTCCCACCCACATTCTCCCTTTAGTTCATGCCCATATGTCGTAAGTTCCTTAGCTTCTACTTTTCCCACACTATTCTTGCCCTCCCCCTGTCTCTTTTCTACCCACCCTCTATGCTACTTATTCTCTGTACCTTTTTCCCCCTCTCCTCCTCCCACTCCCCTGTTACTAACCCTCCATGTGATCTTCATTTCTGTGTTCCTGCTCCTGGTCTAGTTGTTTGCTTAGTTTGCTTTTGTTTTAGGTGTGGTTGTTAATACCTGTTTGCTGTCTTTTTACTGTTCATATTTTTTATCTTCCTCTTCTTAGATAAGTCCCTTTAACATTTCATATAATAAGGGCTTGGTGATGATAAACTCCTTTAACTTGACCTTACCTCAGAAGTGCTTTATCTTCCCTTCCATTCTAAATGACAGCTTTGCTGGATAGAGCAATCTTGGATGTAGATCCTTGCCTTTCAAGACTTCAAATACTTCTTTCCAGCCCCTTCTTGCCTGTAAGGTCTCTTTTGAGAAATCAGCTGACAGTCTGATGGGAACTCCTTTGTAGGTGACTGTGCCCTTATCCCTTGCTGCTTCTAGAATTCTCTCCTTTATTTTCATCTTGGCTAATGTAATTGTGATGTGTCTTGGTGTGTTCCTCCTTGGGTCTAACTTCTTTGGCACTCTCTGAGCTTCCTGGACTTCCTAGAAGTCTGTTTCCTTTGCCAGAATGGGGAAGTTCTCCTTTATTATTTGTTCAAGTAAGTTTTCCACTTGTTGCTCTTCCTCTTCCCCTTTTGGTACCCCTATAATTCAGATGTTGGGATGTTTAAAGATGTGCTGGAGGTTCCTAAGCCTCTCCTCATTTGTTTCAATTCTTGTTTCTTCATTCTTTTCTGTTTGATTGTTTCTTTCTTCCTTCTGGTTCACTCCATTGATTTGAGTCCCAGTTTTCCTCCCATCACTATTGGTTCCCTGTGCATTTTTCTTCATTTCACTTATTGTAGCCTAGATTTGTTCATCTAATTTGGAACCAAAATCAATCAATTCTGTGAGCTTCCTAATCACCAGTGCTTTGAACTGTGCATGTGATAGGTTGGCTACCAGTGCTTTGAGCTGTGCATCTGATAGGTTGGCTATCTCTTGATCGCTTAGATGAATTAGCTCTGGGGCTTTGATCTGTTCTCCTGTCTGAGCCATTTTTGTTTGTTTTTTTTTTTTTTTTTTTTTTTTTTTTTTTTTTTTTTTTTTTTTTTTTTTTTTTTTTTTTTTGGTCTGGTCGCTACTGTTACATAGTGAGGGATGGAGCCTTAGGTGTTCACCAGGGTGGGGCAACCCAGTCGCTGGGTTGTGATGCTGGTTGTGGGGGAGGGGTCCAAGAGGGGACAATGGTGCTTGGTCTTCTCTCTCTCTCTCAGATTCCAGTCCCTTCTGCCACTTTCCCCAAGCAAATTGGGCCCTTCTGGTGCTGATTTCCATGTGGGTAGGCTTGTGTACATTCTAGGACTCTGTGGGTCTCTCTAATGAACTCTCCTGTGAGGCTGAGATTCTCTCCCGGCACTTCAACCGCCACAAGTGTTTTCAATTGGTGCTTTTAGGCTTTTTTTTCCCCCAGCGCTGGGGCCCTGTGTTGCACAGTCTGTCTTGCTGCCCGTTTTTGCCTGGTTTATCTGTGCATGAATGTGTGACCGAGGTCAGCCACCTTGTGCGCCTCGCTTGGTCTGCTCGTTGCTTCCCTGTGCTCGGTAACCGCAGCCTGTGTGCCTGGGGTGTACCAACCACCACCTGCATGTCCGGAATCACTAGTCACTGCTTTTTCCTGCCGAGACCCCTCTCCGCCAGCTGCCGACGCTGCCCCTCTTACAGGTCTGGGTGAATCATTGTTGGACTTCCGTACATTTCAATTTTCTATCTGTTCTTGTTGGGTTTTTTTGGTTCTATATTTTTGTTTTCCTTAATCTTGGTTGTAAGAGGAGGCACAGTGTGTCCACCTACACCTCCATCTTGGCAAGAAGTCATACTACTTATCTCCATGCTCTTTTACTAAATTATCACTCCATGTGATTTGTGTGCTTCTAGCCTGGGTTGGGGGTATAATCAAACATGGGGATTATATAATGTGTGCTCAGAGGGAAGGTTGTGGGTGTCTGTGTGTGTGTCTCTGTGTGTGTCTGTGTGCATGCACACACATGTGTATGACAAAGTTACCAAGCCACATAATTCTTGACTGAAAATGAACACTCTTAAAACAGGCTTCCATGCTTCATTCCTCTGTGGTTTTCTGATGCAACTAAATAATTTAAAATTTTTAAGTTATTGTGAAGATCACACAACCTCTGACTCTTAAGTGTTCCCAAGTCCACGACTAAAAAGGGGACAATGGCCTCAATATTATGGTGCTACTACCATGGATGGCCATGTATTATCTCAGTTTTTTATTAGGGAAATGTCTGTTGCTTGACAACACATCAGAACAAGTTCACAGGATAGAGGAGGAGCAGGAATTGAAGTTGAACAGGGATAAGTGAGCAGATTCTCTGAACGGAAATGTTTATAGCCTGGAAATAGGAACATTTAAGGTGGAGGCATATTAATACAAGGCAATATGGGTCCAAATTTGATCCCCCACTGCTACAGGTCAAGGAATTTAATGGTCAGCTCCTCTTGATGTTTAATAAGGCTCACATTTATATCAAAAACCGACACAATCTGGCCTTTCCAATTTTGTAAGCAAGCTGAGAACAGGGATTAAGTTCCAGTCAGCTTTGTACCACCCCACAGCCTGGAAGAGTTCTTTGTATAGATTAAGTGACAGGTAGCATTGCTTGAATTGATAAGAGAGAAAAATCAAATAGTTTCCCATGAAAAATCTGCTTTAAAACAGAAAGCTTGACTGTGGTTTTGTTTTTTTGTTTTTTAGTGCTTTCCTATCCTGATAGGGAAACACTGAGAAACTGAATGTAAATTCGAAGGTTGCTTGGTAAATATGGAATCAGAGAAATGAAAATTGTGTGACCTCAAGAGATGATATTTTCATCAAGCCCTGAAGCCAATGAGTCATTTTTTCTCCAGAAAAAGGCTGTGTTTGCTAATTTAATCATATATTTGTGTTTCCCAGTCAAGCTGCCCTCTTCCTCTGGAACAGCACTTTTCCCCTGGAAACACATCATTCTTACCCTCCTTTTTTCCTGGGTCCCCTAAGAACTTTATTGGTTGTATTTATTATCACCACACTCCCCATTTAAATTGAATCATCATTTCTGCCTGTCAATCTCTAGGCATTCTCCCAATTAACCTGTTGCCTTTTAACATCTACTTTAGTACCTTTCTTTCCTCACCTACTCTGCTGGCATTCCCAGGAACTTCAATGTCTGATTCAATCTGATATATGACCATCACAGGTAAGGCAATGGATTAATTGCTCTGTGTATGTAAACATGGATAAGGTATAGTTCTTGATTTCAACATCTAGGATCAAGGTCATGTTGATGAGCCAGTTAGACTGCTTTAGAGCCACAGAGTGAGGTGGTCATGTTTGTAGGCTTTGGCACTAGACAGCTTGGATTCACACCCTGCCCTGACATTTCCTAACTGTGTGATCTTGAGCATCATAATTCCTTATCTATAAAATAAGAATATTAGTAACTGCTTCTACTTTGTGGGGTTATAGTAAGAGTTGACTGAGTTAATATGGTTAAATTTCTTGGTATAATCCCTAACAAATAAACAAAAGCTATGTGCTTTTATATCATGTGCTGCTTTTCTCAACTGTTAAATCCTTCATATTTATTTTAACTACCTATAGACACAGATACACCTTGTATGTTATCATCATATATGTGATCTTCTTTGTTACCTCCTTTTCTGACACCATGGAGACATGGATGAGCAATAATACCACCTTAGGTGCATTCACTAAACAAATATTTATGAGCACCTACTCTATGTTAAGTACTCAGTGGGAGTACTACTAACGGAAGGCCTTGGAGGTCATGGTTAGAAGTTTGAATTTACTCTAATCAAAACAGGAATCAAATAAAAGTTTCTAAATATGGTTACTGTGCTGAAAGGAGGACATTTTAAGGGTGGGACAAAAGTTGGAGTCCCATCTGGAAGTCATTGCCATTGTCAAGGCCACATAGTTGTTGAGGGGTGGACAATTTAAGATATATTTTAGAGATAAGGCAGAAAGTACACCTTCAAGAAAATGTGCAAGTACTATAACACAGAGAAGCTGCTTTCTCAGTGAGCCAAGAAGTGAGGCAGGTTGATGAGATTTCCATAGGAATGAAGGAGGAGGGTACTTGGAACCAATCTATTTATTTAAATTATAAGGCAAGTAAATTAAATTAAAAATTGGATCTCAAATATAAATTTACTTGCAAATAATTATACATGATCAAAAATGCCTTTTCCAGACATAATTATGAGGTAGGCAATATTTGTCTTTGGCATCACAATCCATACTTTAAAACATGTTATTAATAATTTTGAGCACTGGACTTCCGGCCAAGATGGAGGCGCAGCTAGACACACGGTACCTCCTTGCACAATCAAAATAAGGACAACAACAACTTAGAAATGAAAAACAACCACTACCGACAGAAAATTGAACTATATGGAAGTCTGACAACCAAGGAGTTAAAGAAGAAATGTTCATCCAGACTGGTAGGAGGGGCAGAATTGGGCAGCTGGGTGAAGAGGGATTGAGGCAAAGTGTTGGCTGGCAGACCCCAGGCGTGCAAGGCAGCAGCAGACAGATCCAGCTAGGCTGAGGATTGTGGAGCAGTGCAGTGCACAAGGAGGCTGGCTGGGCGGTCCCACATCCACGCACAGATAAACCAGGTGAAACTGGGGAGCAAGACAGACCACACAACCCAGGGTCCCAGCATGGGTAAAAATAAAGCCTCAAAACACCAATTGAAAACACCTGTGGGGGCTGAGGTGCCAGAAGAGACTCCCAGTCTCACAAGAGAGTTTGTTGGAGAGACCCACAGGGTCCTAGAATGTACATAAGCCCACCCACTTGGGCATCAGCACCAGAAGGGCTTCCTTTGCTTGTGGGAAGCAGGGGGGAGCGACTGAAATCTGGCAGAGAGTGGAGCAAGCACCATTGTTCCCTCTCAGACCCCTCCCCCATGTACAGTGTCACAACCCAGCAACTGGGTTGCCCCACCCTGGCGAACACCTAAGGCTCCGCCCCTCATACATAACAGGCGCGCTGAGACAAAAAAAAAATGGCCCAAATGAACAGATGATCAAAGCTCCAGGTAATCAAGATGCTCACAGAATTGGTTGAATTTTGGTCACAAATTAGATGAAAACATGAAGTCTACACTAAGTGAAATAAAAGAAAATGTACAAGGAACCAATAGTGATGGGAAGGAAACTGGAACTCAAATCAATGGAGTGGACCAGAAGGAAGAAAGAAACATCCAATTAGAAAAAAATGAAGAAACTAGAATTCAAAAAAATTAGGAGAGGCATAGGAACCTCCAGGACATCTTTGAACGTTCCAACATCTGAATTATAGGGATCCCAGAAGGAGAAGAGGAAAAGCAACGAGTGGAAAACTTACTTGAACAAATAATAAAGGAGAACTTCCCCAATCTGGCAAAGGCAAAAGACTTCCAGGAAGCCCAGGAAGCTCAGAGAGTCCCAAAGAAGGTGGACACAAGGAGGAATACACCAAGGCACATCAAAATTGCATTACCCAAGATTAAAGATAAGGAGAGAATCTTAAAAGCAGCAAGAGAAAAGGACACAGTCACCTACAAAGGAGTTCCCATCAGACTGTCAGCTGATTTCTCAAAAGAGACCTTACAGGCAAGAAGGGGCTGGAAAGAAGTATTTGAAGTCTTGAAAGGCAAGGACCTACATCCAAGATTGCTCTAACCAGCAAAGCTGTCATTTAGAATGGAAGGGCAGATAAAGTGCTTCCCAGATAAGGTCAAGTTAAAGGCGTTTATCATCACCAAGCCTTTATTATATGAAATGTTAAAGGGACTTATCTAAGAAAAAGAATATAGAAAACATGTACAGTAAAATGACAGCAAACTCACAATTATCAACAACCACACCTAAAAAAACAAAAACAAGCTAAGCAAACAACAGGAACAGAACCACAGAAATGGAGATCACAGGGAGGGTTAGCAACAGGGGAGTAGGAGGAGGAGAGAGGGGGGAAAGGAACAGAGAATAGGTAGCATAGATAGTAGGTAGAAAATAGACAGGGGGAGGGCAAGAATAGTGTGGGAAATGTAGAAGCTAAAGAACTTATAAGTATGACACATGGTCATGAACTAAAGGGGGGGATGTGGGTAGGGGGGCATGGTGGAGGGGAGTAAAGGAGGGGAAATGGGACAACTGTAATAACATAATCAATAAAATAAAAAAGAAAAAATAATAATTTTGAGCACTTATGGAAACTAAGTGCCCTTCATTCATTTTCTCATTTAATTCAAACAACCCTATCAGCATTTACTATGATTATGCTCATTTTTATAGATGTAGTGAAATGAATCTCTGTGAAGTAACTTTCCCAAGGTGATAGAGCCAATGAACACATGGCTAGGATCGAACACAGGTGTCTGACACAAGAGCTGGAGCTCTTTACTACATAGAACCACCATCTCACACCATTGAAGGCACCTCTCATCTCTCTCTCTCTCTCTCTCTCTTTCTCATACACAGACACACACATACATAAACACACCTCTCTTTACAATACAAATCTCTCTTCAGGGAAAAATCTATTACTCTCAGCCTCTACAAAACTAAGGACCTACCTGATTTCAACAAATTACATCCTTCATTCCAATTCTAGAACCACTAATTGCAAAAATCAGGTTTGAGCAGGGCAGTAGAAGAGATACTTTCTGAGACAGAGCTACCTTAGAGATGCCTCAGACACATCAGATCCAGCCCTGTGGATAAATGTGGCCTTAGCCAAGAAAGGATAAATGATGGACGATTTGGAAGAAATAAATGGCAGGAGTGTAAAAATGTTTTAGGGCAAGAGACATTCAAATAAATGCTATTGGATGATTTATTTTCCAAAAGGTGTTATATTCACTGCTGAAACACACCTACATGTCTGCCAGAAATGTGGCCATAAAAAAATCTATGTATATAAAAAATTTACACCGTAGCAGGCTGACCTCAACCTTTTATTTACTAAGCCACCATCTTAGCTCCAAGAACACATTTCCAACTTCCTTGGAGACTTCAACACCTGGATGTCCCACAGATATATCAAGCAGAATATATTCAAAATTCAGCTCATTACCTTCTCTCTAAAGTTTTCATATATGAAATCTCAGTTAATGCATCATTTCAGCGGTTTGCCAATACTATGAACTTCCAAGTTTTTGTAATTGCTTCCTCACCTTCACTCAACTCTCCAATTCTAGCCCAGTGCAATAGCAAATACAGAAACTTCTCCTAATCATCTCACACATCTACCCCTCTTTACCACCTGAAATGTGACTCATGGAGTCCAAGTTTTCAATTTGTCTCAAGTGCAATATTTTATCTCAGGTTTTCTAACATGCAGAGTTTAAGGCAAAGCCTAATTGCTGGCATTTGAGTGAAGGCAAAGAAAAAGTGAGGTAGAGAAGAAGGAAAAGCAAATACAAGATGATCAGGTACTGAATTAACACAACTTTTCAAAGAAATCCAGACAGTTCCTCACTTCCACATGGCACGATAAATGCACTGCTGGGAAGAATCTATGGGAAAAAAGGATAAACAGATTACCTGATGGTCCTGTCTTCCTTGTTTAATTGCTCAAAATACAACCCTTGGGGCTTTAAGTCCCCCACACTTCCATCTTGGTTCCTGGGTCTCTCTGGGTAGCCGCTGGAAAAGTCGGAGCCTCCAGGTATCAAATCAACAGCTGTGTACCATGACCCAAGGTTATGTTGATCACTGCAGGAAGAAAAATCTACATATGACACTGCAATTGGGGCTACAAGTTTATGGTGAACCTGTCATCATCTATCAGGTTATTGCAAAGGCCAGGCAGATGAACGGAGCAGGAAAATAATGGAACCACCATCTCTGTCATCCCTCCTGGAATGTTATATTGTTTCTGACTCACTATGTTATCTGAGGAATGGAAGCTGTCATAGGGATTTCTGCTTGGCCCTTTCTATCATAATGCACCTTCCACAGATCAGAAAACCCATGAGAGAGTTCTGCTAGCAACTAAGCATAGCTATACCAATTATACTTTAGGAAAATGGGAAGACTGCCACAGATTGAAACCATAGATCCTCAGAATCCGCTATGAAGTCAGCAATTCAATTATCACCTCTATAAGACCTCATTCTAACTAAGGGACTATAATGAAATATCACATCACAAATTTAATATCCTAGAGAAAGGTTTTGTATTCCCCTTTCACTGTTCTGCAGTAAATGGGCACATGGCCTTTTCTGAAGGTTCAGAAAATATTTACTGAGTATACTTAAGGTGGTGTTGTAAGGTCTTCCCTCGAAGGGATTCGGCTTCCTCTTCCATCAATGTGATCTATGTCAATGTACTGACTTAGATTTGGAAGCCAAATGAGGGGCTTCAGTTCTCCATTATTGCAACTAACTTCCACTTGCCAGCTCTGTTTTTAATTTTATTTTTTATTACATAAATTGAGCAATACCTTAGTTAGCTCTTTCCACATCTCACTGTCAGGAATACCATGGCCTATTGGCTTTTGCCACTGAATCTTGAAGGTAAACAAACCCTGATTGTCATAGTTGATTTGCTGCATTTACTTACTTCCTATTCTGTAATTAAATCCATCTTATCTCTGATGGTTAAGTGTTGCCACCTGGTCCCTGGCATTCTGGAATCTCAATATCCTGACAGATAATAGAGAGTTTAATTCTATGGCATATTTTACTGTCAATCCCAACCTTCAGAGAACGGCAACAAGAAAGTATCTCTCAGATTTTCACATCCTCCTCCTTAGTGAATTCCTTATCACCTTAGTGAAGAAAATATCCTCTCTTTCACTTCCCTGCCAAGGCCCTCCCCCAGACCATAGTCAAATGATGAATCTTACCTAACAAAGCTACTCCAACAGTCCCACCTCCCTCAGCCTTCTCTCACTTTGTCAAAATGCCAAAACAGTCCTTGGCCCATGTGACTCACTTGTTCCAAGTGTCATTCTGTAAACCAAAAGGTCAAGGGTTTAATTCCTAGCCAGGGCACACACCTAGGTTGTGGATTCAGCCCCCAGCCCAGGCACATATGAAAGGCAACCAAGCAGTGTTTCTCTCACACTGATGTTTTTCTCTTTCACTCTCTCTCTTCCCCCTCTCTAAAATCAATAAGCCTGTCCTTGGGAGAGGATAAAACAAACAAACAAATAGATGCAAAATGCCAAGGAAGTTCTGGTACTTTTTCCTAATCTATCCACTTTTGCTAATCTTTTTTCTTATCTATTATGCTCCCCCTTTCTTATCTTTGAATGAAAGATGTATTGTTTCAAAGGATGGGGATCTGTCTATGTCTGATAGATTCCAACACTTTGGTCAAGGATCCTAAAAAATGATAACTTCTCAATAAAACCTTCTAGGCTAAAACACACAGACAGAAGAAGTCAATTCCTCTTCTGTGTTTCCCAATAACCTTGCATCAAAAACCTAGACCTTAAAAGACCCAAGTCAAAGAGACATCTAGAAAGAGCACAGGACCTTAGTGCTTCAGCTGGAGCCTGTATTTGCATTCCAGGGCTGCCACGACATAGTGCCATCAGTGCATGCTTGAAAGACAGAAATGTATTGTCTCATGATTCTGGAAGCTGGAAGTCCAAAATCAAGATGTTGGCAGAGTCAGTTCCTTCTGAATATTGTGAAGTAGAATCTATGCCATGCTTCTCCCCTTGCTTCTTGGGGTTTGCTGATAATCTTTGCACTTCTGTGGTTTGTAGAAGCATCAGCCTGAACTCTGCTTTTATCTTCACACGGTGTTTTCATCATGTGTGTCTGTCTCCAATTCCCTATTTTAATAAGAACACCAGTGGTGTTGGATTAAGAACCTTTCCTAGTCCAATATCAACTTATCTCATCTCAACTAATTACATCAACAATAACCTTATATTTCCAAATAAGGTTACATTCTGAAATGCTGAGACTTAGAACTGTAGCTTATAAATTTGGAAGTGAGGGTGGGGACACATTTCAACCGGTAAACCCAGAATCCCAATGACTTTAGGGAAGTCTCATAAATTTTCTGGGCCTTGTTCTTTTTACCAGAAAAACAGGAATAATAATACAAGCATAAGACCTGGTTTAACTGAAGACCAGTAGTAATGATTTAAAGCTGCTAGATGAAATAGCAGAGAAAGACAAGGGATCAAAACAGAAGGAATTTTGTCTAACTATTAGGAAAGAGAGTTGTATTTGAACAAACTCACTATTTTGGAGAAGAATCTCAGGTTAAAACATTGGCCAGAACATAGAATAGAGCAAGAGTATAAAATATAAAAAGAGTATAGAATAAAGAGTTCCTCAATAGTAAGGAGTTTCTCTTTCAATGGGAGGGAGTACACAGCCCACATGAAAGGTGCACCTTGAGTACCCAGCTTGGGTAGTAGAGGAGGCTGTGCCACTGGACCCTACAGGACACCTACTACCATTAAGCCACTCTATCAAGCCTGGTAGAAATAGTACCTCTATCTAATACATAGAAGCAAACATAGGGAGGCTGCCAAAAATGAGACTAGAAACATAGGCCAGATGAAAGAACACAACAAATCTCCAGAAGAAGAATTAAACAAAATGGAGAGAAGCAATCTATCGATGCAGAATTCAAAAGACTAGTTATAAGGATACTCAAGGAACTTGGTGAGGACTTCAACAGCATAAAAAAGCAATCAGAAATGAAGGGTACATGAATTGAAATAAAGAACAAGTTATAGGGAAACAGCAGTACAGTGGATAAAGCTGAGAAACAAATCAATGATTTGGAACATAAGGAAGCAAAAAACAACTAATCAAAATAACAAGAAGAAAAAAGAATCTAAAAAAAAAAGGATAGTGTAAGCAGCCTTTGTGACAACTTCAAGCATTCCAACATTCACATTGTAGGGATGCCAGAAGAAGAGAAAGAACAATAAATTGGAAATCTATTTAAAAAATAATGAAGAAAACTTCCTTAACTTGGTGAAGGAAAGGGACATGCAAGTACAGAAAGCACAGAGAGTCCTAAACAAGATGGACACAAACAGGCCTACTCCATGACACATCAAATTAAAATGCCAAAGGTTTAATATAAAGACAGAATCTTAAAAGCAGCAAGAGAAAACAATTAGTTACTTACAAGGGAGCTCCCTAAGAATGTCAACTGATTTCTCACAAGAAACTTTGCAGGCAAGAAATATTCAAAGTGATGAAAGCTAGGACTTACTACCAAGATTACTCTACACGGCAAAGCTATCATTTAGACTCGGAGGACAGATAAAGAGCTTCCCAGACAAGAAAAAGCTAGAGTTCATCATCACCAAACTGGTATTACATGAAATGTTAAAGGATCTTCCTTCAGAAAGAAAAAAAGAAGATAAAAACTTTTAACAATTGAATCTAAAAATAAAAACAAACACACAAGCAGATGAGAAACAAAATCACAGATGCAGAGAACATCTTGGTGGCTGCCAGATGGGAGGGGGATTAGAGGAGTGGTGAAAAAAGTAAAGGGCTTAAGATGTACAAGTTGGTAGTTACAGAATGGTCATGAGAATGTAAGGTACAGCACCAGAATAGAGTTGCCAAAGAATATATATTCAGGACCCATAGACATGGACATCAGTGGGAGGTGGCATGAGAGAGTGGGGCAGGGCTGGGTGAAGGGAGACAACAGGGGAAAATTTGTGACAATTATAATAGCATAAACAATAAAATATAATTCAAAAAGAAGCATATAACGGTTATGCATAGACAAGCTATTAATACATTTAGCAGAGACTTCCTAATCTTAATTTAAATATTTAGAAAACCTTCAAACACAAATATCAGAGAAAGTAAGAAAGGAAGACTCTTCAATCAGTCCTCCAGCAGATCAAAATTCAACATACCTCCTACGCTTCACTCCTGCCCTGAATTTTCAAGTTTCTCACTATCAACTCTATCAAGCATTTACTTTTGTTCTTGGTAACTGTTATTTTTGGTCTCATGTTATGCTAGTTGCTGTAAGAACAGTGAGATAAAAGACCAGATGTTGAGTACAATAAGAATCTTTTATAATGAAGGAGGTTGAAAACATGTGTATATAAATAATTTTAAGACTGAAGACACTATAAAGAGAAATAAATTACAGCATGTATTGAGGTGAGAAAGAAATCCAACCATGGATGGGGGTGGAGGAAGATAAGGAAGAGCTTCCTAGAGAAGCAGTATTAGAAAAGTCTTTTAGCAATGAGCAGAATTTTTTTTTAAATACACAAGAACATTAAAGGAATCAAGCTTGACTAAACTTGAGTATATTTGTGGATCAGGGAGACAAAGTTATGTGGTTGAAACATAACAAAATGTTGTTTGTGCAGGTCAAAATTGTATGTTGGACCCAAACTGTAGAAGATCTCAAATGACAAAATGAGGAATCTGCAGAGATGCAGAGAACAGACTTACAGTTTCCAGAGTGGATGGTGTTGGGGGACTGAGTGAAAAAAGTGAAGAGACTGAGAAGTACAAATTGGTAGCTACAAAATAGTCACAGGGATATAAAGTACAGCATAGGAAATATAGCCAATAATATTGTAATAACTATGTATGGTGCCAGGTGGGTACTGGAAATGAGGGGAGCGACTTGTTAAGTATATGATTATCTAACCACTATGCTGTATACCTGAAACTAATAAAATGAATGTCAATTGCAATTGAAAAAACTTTTTAAAAGAATAATGCAAAAATAAAATAAGGAGTCAGGGCTTATTTTCTTTAAAAATTGGGAGACTTTTGGGAGGATGCATATATGTGTTATATTTTGAAGAAAATTTACTTGGTAATGAGTTTAGGCAGAAAATAGAAAGTTGTTAGCAAGCTCTTACAAAACTGGGTACCAACCAAGTTCCCAAAGCTCCACCAGACTTCATGCCATCTAATTAATACCTCCTCTGCCACACTTTCTTCCCCTGTGTGTTTCTATTTCTTCAACATCCTTGACCAATTCCTGTGGCCTCACCTGGTACCCCTGTGTAGTCATAGGATTATTTCCTCTCCATCTGGAGAGGCAAAGCTCAGCTCAGCAGGGAGATGGGGTCGGTCTGTCTAAACTTGTAATAACAGCTTTTGTGATGCTTACTCCATTTTACTGTAATATTTGTTTGCACATCCCCCTCTTCCCCATCTGACCATGCTCCTCTAATGTAGTCGTAATGCCTTGTCTGGGTGCCTCGGGCCTAGCAGGACACCTGGCATTCCCCAGGTGTTTAATAGATATTAGTTGAGTGAATAAAATTCCTACCATATGGACCCAGGGGAAGAAAAGGAGAAAAAAAAAAAAACCTTGGTTGTTATGTTAAAACTTTTCCTGACCTCCTATTCCACATTTGGAATAACGTGCAGTTAGTGAGCCTATGGTGCAGGTTTTCTGGAAAAACCTCACTTATCTAAAATAAATTTAAAAATCCAGTCCTTATGATACCGTTTCAGAGAGCCACATTTAATGCATCTTTTAAATTTTCCTTGAGGCTTGTTGCATCCAACTCTGGTCACATATAGATGCTCAGTAAATGTGTTTATTGATTCATTGGACAACCATTTCAGAAATATTAATTACCAGTAACTCAGAAGCACTTTACAACATTAAGCTAGCATGCAGTCATTGGGCACATACTATGTGCCACGCTGTGCTAGGTACCGAGGGAGCCCCGGACGGGTTGCGGAGTGTGCCAGAATCCCAAAAGAAGTTTCAATTGCATCAGCTTTTTCATACCACTGGCCAAATAAAACTTGAAAATTGACCTGATAAGGTGATCTAAAAGTCTCTTTAGGCTCATAATTTTCCAAGGCTCGTTATACAATTTCACATTAGAGTTTTCAGCTCTCTAGATCAAAAAGTAATAGACCAAAAACAAACTAAGAATATACGCAATATTTAGACCACTGTTGGAAGACTCATCCCCCTCTCAGCTAACTGAACCAGAAAGTCTAATGAGTGCTACAATCACTTCACACTGGAAAGCATTCGCTGTACATTAGAACAATCTAATGTTAATCAACATTGTACATTAAACCTAGATCATGTTCATTAGCAAGAAAATCATTTTTAATGGAAAGAATTCAGTTTTAATGTTTTGTAATGGGCCATTTATTAGTATACAAGAGGGTCAGAAGAACTAATTAGAGACTATTTGAGTAGTGTAAGTAATATGGTTTTCCCAGGTTGCCAATTGGGATTCCAAATCCCAGAGCAGAGTGCTTAGATGCAGATATAGTATCAGATTTTTACATGCCTGTGGGATTACTGGAGCACCCCAATGCTCAATTTAAATGCCAGATTCTGAAAATTTGCTTCAGTAAAACAAGTTTAAGTCACATTCGTCCTTTTGATTTCTATGAGATCTGAACAGCTAAAAGCCTGCTTAGTTTTTTTAAAAAATTAACTCTATGGCCTTTTTTTTTTCACTTTATCTACTTCAGTGTAAACATTAAAGAGAAAATCTTTTCTCTTTTTCACATGGTCCAGCACTCATGACAGTAATTAACTGAATCCTTAAGTCCCGCTATCTTCCTGCTTGCATGTAAGGCACTTTACCCAAATTTCCTCAGTGTGAGACCTTCTAACAGTTTCTTTTTTCAGCAGTTGTGAGAAAAGCTGTCTGAGGAGAGGGGGTAATTTTGGAATTTGATAGCAAAGCCCCTGAGGATATGAAAACTCACTCAAAATGCATTGTACACGTGCCTGAGGCAAGTAAGGTATACCCAAGCTATGAACATCTGGCTTGCAACTATTATTTACATAATGAACTCATTCTATTCCCCCCTCAGTATTTACCTCAGAATGCTCTGCTCTCTCCCTCAGGGAGTGCTCTGGAACTGAGTTAGCTGTCCTAAGCCAACTTGGGCCAGCTGGTAGCCAACGTAGCCTTCACATCCTCACCGTGCTCAAGAGCAGGCATGTGTTTTGCTCCTCACACTCATCTTTTATGATGTGTATTTTTATTGTTTCCATCTAAGAGTTTTTTTCTGAATGTATACATTTCTTGTTTAAGCAACAACAAAAAAAGCCTCTTCTTTTTAAAAATAATTATATACCAATTATCTCTTTACTTTCTCTTTAATGTTGAACTGAAATTACAATACATGTAGAACAAAAAAAGTATAAAAGTCAGGCCTATAGGAAACTTATATAAGAGAAATGTATTTAAGTTAACATAAAAAAAAAGAACTAGACCTGGAAATTTCCCCTAGATTAATCTATAAAAGCAATGGACTCTACAAATAGAGTTGAACAATATGACAATCTCATTCTGAATGTAAAATAGGATTGGAAAGTAACAAGATTATCCAAGATAATCTTCAATAAGAAGAACAAGGAAGGGTAGAACATCAGCCTATCTAACACCAATATTTTTATTAAAGCTACAGGAGGACAATATGGCATTTGCATGGGGTTAATAACAGAATAATGGAAAAGGAGACCTTAAATAATCTCACACAAATAATAAAGAACAGGAATTAGAGATCAGTGGGCTGAGAAGGGAAAAAAATAATAATTATTCAGCCACTGGGCCTGGGAGAATTGGTTATCCATAAGGAAATTAATTAAATTCTATTCTTAAACCATATCATATCCAAAAATCATTTACTAGCTGTATGTTTAAAACAAATATGAAAGGTGAACTATAGAAATTATAGAATAAAATGTAGAACATCTTAGCAACCTCAGAGAGCAGAGAAGTTTTTAAACAATTATAAAACCTGCACACCATAAAGTAAAAGGTAGGTAAATCACTACATTAAAACTAAAATCTTGCATTCATCAAAAGACATGATGAGTTAAAAAGACAAATCATGGAGTAGGATGTTTTTGCTACACATATTTTATATGTAGATTTATATGTAGAATAAATAAGAAAAAGATAACACAATAGAAAAATGAGCAAAAATGTGAATGGGCATTTCACACCAAAAGCAAGACAAGTAGCCCTAAGCATGTGAAAAGATGACTATCCTCACTGGTAATCAGAAAAATGTAAATTAAAACCACAGTGAGAAATAAATAATTGGTTTTTGAATATTGAAAAGATAAAAAATCAGAATTCAATCAAAAGCAAGGTGAGAGTCTCTAACGCACTGCTGGTAATGACTTAAATTGTTATAGCCTCTTGGAAAAATGTTTAACCTCACAATGCTGAGGAAAATTAAACATGAACACACCCTATGACTCAGCAGTTTCATTCCTAAATACATATGCTGTTATCTAAATGTGTGTGTCCCGTAAAATTTCTATGTTGAAACCTAAGCCCCATACTATTAGGAAGTAATTAGATCATGAGGGTAGAGCCCTCAGGGAGCCCTTTAAAAAGCAGAATCTTTTTTTATAATTTTTATGTAAAAGCTGAATCTAAAAAACACTAAACAAATGAACAAACTAAACAAAACAGAGACTCAAAGATACGGAAAACAAACAAGTGGTTGCCAGAGGTGAGGGGATGGGATGATGGGTGAAAATGGCACAAGGGAATAAAAGGTACAAACTTTCAGTTATAAAATAAAAAAGCTATGGGGACATAATGCACAACACAGGAAATATGCCCAAGAATATCATCATAACTATGTATGGTGACAGTTACTAGACATTATAGTGATCACATCACAAGGTATATAAATATCAGATCACTATGTTTTACACTTGAAACACATATTATATGTGAACTATATTAATCGTTTTTTTTTGTTTTTTTTTTTAGAAAAAGCAGCTGAAAAGACCCCCTTGCCCTTTCTGCCATGTGAGGATGCAGAGAAAAAAAGGCCATCTAGGAAGTGGGTTTTCATCAGACACTGAATCTGCTGGTATCTTGAGCTTGGACTCCCCAGCCTCTTGCACTTGAGAAATAAACGTTTGTTTATAAGCTGCATACTTTATGATATTTTTGATACAGTAGCCCAAACAGACTAAGAGAATACCATGGATAAATTCTATTCTATAAAGGAAGGAGACTTGCATAAGAATACTTTTAAAAACACCAAACAAGAAATGATCTAAATGTCTATCAACAGGATAGGTAAACCTTTACCTTTACAATAGGTAAACCATGGTGTATTTAGAAAATAAATAAGACCTAAGAGTGACGATCGATGAATTTCAGTTATAAGCATCACACTGGCCATTGGCCCAAGGACCATGAGTCCTGCCCTGGAGTACTGTCCATATCCTCAGGATGGAGACTGGACTACTGATAGTACATCCACATTCCAGCATGTGAGGAAGGAGAAGATGCATAGACAATCAATTTCCGCTAAGGAAGTGACCAGGAAATCAGACACATTGCTTCTAATCATACCATCTTGGCAAGACTTTAGTCACACGAGCACACAACAGCTGCAAGGAAGACTGAAAATTGCAATGTTTAGCTAGGCAGCCATGGCTCTTTGAAACTCAGGCGAAAAGTTGTATTACTATTGAAAAGAAATGAGTGATATGATATTGAAGACAGAGATATAGTCCCATGTAACCACATGTACTCATTGTCATTCCCTTCACACTCTTTCTGAAGATAATCTCTAACCTGTGTTTGCACTTTATCATTACCATTCATATGTGTGTATCCATGACAGTTGTCAATCTTTTTAGATTTGTAAACTTTATATGCATGGCATCATACTGCATGTATCCCTTTTGCACATTTTTTCCATTCATTCTTATGTTTTTGAGTTTTTCCTTGTTAATGCATGTAGCTCTAGCTCACTCAATGTACCTTCTGTATAGTATTCATATGTGAATACAATGCAAGCTATTTATTAATTCCCATGTTGGTGAATATAGGATTGAAAAATTGAATTGCTTTCAATTTTTCTCCCAAGTTCAGAGAATAATGGTAGTCCAGGATAGAGATAACTGTGCCCTGAGCTACATACTATGTCTGCATAAAAATTAAAAAGGTGGAGCAGATTTGGGAGAAGAAAAACTAGTGTTAAATCTTCTTTATTGGCACTTCCTCCCCTTCTTCATAAATTTCAGTTTTCCCCCAAATTTTGTCTTTTTCTTGTTCTACAGTTTCTCCTTGTGTAATATTATCTGCCCTGATGAGTCAAAGCATAGAGTCAGCCACCGCAGCAATTCTACCTTCATTGATCAGACTTTTCTTTTTGCCCCTCCTTCCCACGGTCTTCTTCCCTTCTCTGTCACTCCCCCTCAACCTCCCATCTCCCAATTTACTGATGGAGAATGTTCAGCTCTCTCCACCCCCATCCTTACATTTAATTCTATACCTTATTTTTTTAGAGTGGGCATACCTAGAAACTATAATAATAATAAAATTTGAAAAACTATGTACAGATATTTGATTAGGTTATTGACAAAGGACTTCTATCCCTCCAGCCCATGCATGTTTGTTGTTATTTGTGGCAGGTTTTGGGGGGTGTGGGGAGTTGTTTCCAGCTACAAATATGAGGGTGTCTGTATGTGAAATCCTTCTTTGTGTGTATATGTCTGAAAACTTCTTTCATGTGTTTCCTCTAAGCATGAATTAGCACTGATTGGTTTAAACACTTTGTGTATTTCAACCTCTTCTCACACTTTGAATCTTGGGCTTCAGTATAACTGACAGGGGTAGCACAAATTACTTAATGGCTATTTTATTTGCATGCCTGGAGTGGGGTCTCTTGGATATTAATGCAGATTTATGAAAAAGTAACCAAATGAATACTCCTCTGACACTTTTTAAATAGAACTGGCGCCTAGTTCCAAATAGAAACAAGTTTGATAAACATCCACCTTTAAAAACTGTTTTTCTTCAACCAGGGTTGATTTTGATCTGTTTCACAGAGAATTATTTTTAAAAAATTAGAAAGCCTCGACTTCCGGCCAAGATGGAGGCGTAGGCAGACGCACTGTGCCTCTTCTCACAACCAAAATTAAGGACAACAAAGATTTAGAAACAAGAAAACAACCAGAACTCAGAAAATCAAACTGTTTGGAAGTCCAACAACCATTCATCCAGACCGGTAAGAGGGGCAGAGTCATGGCAGGAAAAAGCAGAGGTGCGGACCGGGCACGCAGGCAGCAGCGGCTGGCAGCCCCCAGGTGCACAGGCGGCGACTAGCAGACCCTGGGCACGGGGTGGCAACTGTGCAGAACCAGTGAGGCCGCACAAGGCGGCTGGCTGACCGGGTGGTCCCACATTCACGCGCAGATAATCCAGGCAAAGGGGAAGCGGTGAAAGGAACTGGCATCTGAGAGTGAGTAAAGCAACCGCCATTATCTCCTCTCAGACCCCGCCCCCACGTACAGCATCACTACCCAGCGACTGGGCTGTCCCGCCCTGGGGAACACCTGAGGCTCCACCCCTCACTACGTAACAGCTGCGACTAGACAAAACAAATAAACAAACAAAAAAAAAAAAACCCAGAAATGAAAATGGCTCAAACAGGAGAACAAATCAAAGCCCCAGAGCCGATTTATCTAAGCGATGAAGAGATTGCCATCCTATCAGATGCACAATTCAAAACGCTGGTAATCAGGATGCTCACAGAATTGGTTGATTTTGCTCACAAATTAGATGAAAAAATGAAGGCTACAATAAGTGAAATGAAGAAAGATGCATGGGGAACCAACAGAGATGGGAGGAAAACTGGGACTCAAATTAATGGAGTGGACCAGAAGGAAGAAAGAAACAACCAAACAAAAAATGAGGAAGAAACAAGAATTCAAAAAAATGAGGAGAGGCTTAGGAACCTCCAGGACATCTTTAAACGTCCCAACATCTGAATTATAGGGGTACCAGAAGGGGAAGAAGAAGAGCAACCAGTGGAAAACTTATTTGAACAAATAATAAAGGAGAACT